>JBBPFQ010893736.1:0-11796 GCA_037974815.1 Kaempferia elegans
CTCTATTTGCACATGTACACCTACACACTCCATAGCGCATATCAGTACACAATGCAAATCCTAACTTAAACTTTGCCTAAATATCAAAACCTTGGGTTATAACGATTGCTCCAACAATTTCCTCTTCGGAGTAATTGAGCTTCAGAAAACATTTGAATTCCGACAAACCCACTGTTTTTATACCGACAGGTGGGTGCACTGGATGGGCCAGGCAGATCTTAATACGCCCAGTTGAACTGGGCCAAAATCTAATCAATCAAACAATTGTCTACTAATCAAACTGTATCAGTTAGGCTTCCAGCTCCCAGATGAACAGGGAGATCCATTCAATCTGGTTTTCAAAACACTGATCTACGCTTTATGAAACCACTTGGAAACATATAAACACAGAAAACTTTTTTTGATTTAATTGATAACCAAACAATACAAATCATTCTATAAACAGAATAAATATGAATACACCAAACTTCAACTAGATTTACTATTTATTCTTTACCAACAATGACTTAGGTAGCTCACTTTGCTCCAAGAAAGAAGCTACCTTTCTTAGGATCTAGTTCACTAGTTGGCACACATTCGCGCCATTCCAAGCACAATCAGTTCTTCAATTATGCAAGTTCATAACCATGACCTGATTGTACGCAACCTTAGTCAATATACTCATGTCAGTAGTCAACGAGGCAGATTTAACCAAAAACCGGAACATTCTCAAAACGTAGGGGAGAATAATAAAGTATCTTGATCGAAGTCATTAACGCCAGAGATTACTTTTCAAACTGTTATACGGACTAATCAACGTGACAGGATGGTCTCTGATCACGGATCAAAGCTGCTGTTTGAGAATGTAGCCTGCTGGCGACCAATTCCAAATATTCCAAAAATACCAAGATCAGATCCCGATAAAAGCAACAGGAAACAAAAGGGGCATCGAACCACAGTGCCACCGGGCCAGGTTCCACGTCCGGCAACAAAGACTAAGACAAGTGGCTTGGCAAAGAAGGTAGAAAATAGGGGAGGAGACGGTGGATCTTACTGGTAAGTACAAGAACTCGAGGGGACGCCATGCGGCCAAGCTTCTCCAAGATGCCACGCCCCTTGGCAACGCGGATCGCGAGCACGATGTCCCCGGCGCTTCCCCCGGCACCGATGGCAGCCGCGCAGGCGCGCCGGAGCTCCGGGTCTTCGGCGTTCGTCCTCGCCATCGCCGGCCGCACCTCGCCTGCAATCGGCAGGGGAGATCGATCCGTGCGGAGAGAGAGAAGCAGAATGGTTTACTTGCTGGAGTTAACTTGTGACGTGGGCGTAGGCCGCCCGATCCGTTGGCGTGTGATATCATAAAACACGGACGGATGTCTTAACGGCCGCCGTATCGGATTCGGATCATCTACTAATCCACGTCCATCATTCCTTGCACGCTTTTGACGTGCTGATTTGTGGTTCAAATAAACAGTAGAAGAAAAAAACAAATAAATAACAAAATATATGTCATATGATAAAATAACAGACATAAATAGAAGGGAGGTAAATGCAACTATGCTAAAATTAGAATAACAGAGAAAAATAGAATAATTTCATGTAAGGTAAATTGTTCTTCACAAATTAAAACAACAGCGATTATATTTTTGATTTTTTTTTTTTTTTGACAATTTAGTAGCTACCGAAGTATCTCAGTAAATTAAAATCAGACTAATTTTGTGACTTAAAATATCAAAAATATTTATTCACAATTTAACATAATTAAGTTCAAATAAATAGGAGAGACTCAACTCAACTGTCGACCAAACTATACATAGACCATTTTCTGGCTGCAAGTGAACTATTAATAAATGAGAGGTGTTAAGAATTCAATGAAGTAAGCAATAATTCATGCCCATTGGCAAACAGATTGTTCTTATAACTTAAATAAATAAACAAGGTAGAAGAATTAGCAGCTAAGAATTCAAGAATTGACACTTTACAGAACCATGCTCTTGCCACACAGAAGCATAAAAGAATAATCGTCTCTAGAAAGTGAATGAAAATATGTCAGAAACTGTTCATCTTCAAGCAGAGACGAATGAAATGAGTCTTCCAACTGTTTCAATGAAATGAGTCTTCCAACTGTTTCTGACTGCCATCGGCTTGCTTCATTCTCTGCAGAAGTGAATGATTTCAAAGCTTGGAGACAAGCAGAATGTTGCTTTACTTGCTCACTTGAAGCATCTTCATGGGTTCCACTTGAGCAAATTATGGTGCTTCTGATAGAAAGAACGCAATATAATTAAAGGACAAAGTTGGATCATTGGGAGGGTAACTATTATTCTTATTCCTCAACTATTCTTTTGTGCAATTATTTGATACAACTTACTCTCCTAACGACATCTCAAAACCATTCCGCATACTCCAGAACCTGTTCTCCTCTTGGATTGCTGTGAACATGGAATAACATGATGTGTAGCGCACAGAACTGATGCCGAGATGCAGATAGATAGTCATTATGGTACACAGATCTGCCATCGCACTTGACTGATGCTCTTCAGTCTTCACTGTGGCGCTTGTAAGCTGAATTCAAGAAGAAGATTCAACGAAATTTGTTTAAGTTTTAAGAAAGAATAATGACAATAACAAAAACAAATAGTAGAACAAAAAAGATTTGGCCAGTAGTCAATTATCATCTCATCTTCGTCTAATTACTCTTTCAGTGTTCAATTTTCGATGAAATTTTTATATTAAGAAACTTGGAGAGTCAAGCAGAATCCTGACTAACTTCAATCAGAATAAAAGCTAAGGAAAAAGGAAAAGGTAGGAGACATCAATGGCATCAAATTACTGGTTGAGTAGATGAAGGAAAAAAACAGCAAGAATAAGCCAACAAATGTATGTTTCTAAGAATTACAAGCATAAAACCTAAAAAGAGTGAACATGATATCTCTTGCTACCAAAAACAAATCATGGCAACTTATCAACAATCATCACTTTAATCCAAAGCAAATTACTGTTTTAACCAATTCTTTTCAAAAGAAGGATTCTCAGGCATTTAAGAAAAGAAAAAAAATCCTAATGCTTCAATAACAAAGACTAAAACGAACAGATAACTTAGCTATGGCATTTAGCAAACATAAGAAAAGAGCTAGGAATAATTCCTATCCAGTCCTCTTTTAACCATTAGCCATTAGTGTTATGATGGAGCATATGTTCTCTCAATATGAATAATATTAATGGATCTTCTTTTGATCAAAATGAAACAAAATGTGCACACTTAAGATAAATATGCATCTATGTAGGTTCCAACGTTATCTATATTATAATGTATTATTCCCAGATGACAATTTCCAGCTTCAAAAAAACCTAGTATCTATGAATATTGCATCAATATCCCCTGCCCTATACAGTCTTTTCCACTATATGCAATTTTCAGCAGCTTCATTATCAACCATAAGATCTTTAGCTATCTACAAGGGAAATACATACATGTGTTTGAAAAAATTGGATTTTGCTGTATGAATGCTTGTTTTTGATGTTTGTATGTGTAGCAACACATGAGAAGATGGATCCTACATAACTGTTTGACGAGGAACCTACCAATTTGATGTCCCTTGGTACTGTCTCAAATTAAGCATACTCTCATCACCTAGAATATGTTCCTGCAATTCTCCAACAGACCCAACTACACGCAAACTTGTTTGCACTCTCCATGATCAAGAATATATTCCAAGAACTTCTTCTTCAAGCCATTCCATCTTTTTCTGATTTATATAAGTCTCTAAACCTACCTCTTTAGAACTGTAACCTTGGCCTAAACCTCCAAATTAACCACTGAATTTCTGTGTACATATCTTCCAATCCATGGTCGTTTAGTTACAATTAGTGCATTAATCTGTTTTAAAAAAGCGGTAGAGATGAAGTATGGTGAGATCACTCACTCCAGCCACCCACAGCATAAGCTGCGGTTTGAGTATGCAGAGGTGCCGTTCAAGTGCGACGGCTGCAAGGAAGTGGGCATCGGGTCACGCTTCAAGTGCGGCATCTGCGACTACGACCTCCACCGGCAGTGTGCGCTGCCGTCGGTGGCGCCGCTCCGCCACCCATTCTACCCGAAGTGCGCCTTCCAGTTTCTGGCGCATCCGCCAAGCGACGGCCCGCGCTACTGCAACGCCTGCGAGCGCGACGTCGCTGGATTCGTCCTCCACTGCTACTCCTGCGGCTTCGACCTCCACCCATGCTGCGCCGCCTTGCCCCCCGTCATCGAGGCCGCTGCCTCTGGCGGAAGCGGCAGCAGCAGAGGGGTGCGGCTCTACCTCTACAAGAAGGTGAGCGCGGAATGCCACCGCTGCGGGCGGAAGGGGCGGAGCTGGAGCTACCGGAGTTCGTGCAAGAAGTACAACCTGCACGTGGCTTGCGTGATGGAGATGCTGATGGAGAGTTGGCACGAGATCTACTACGGCGGGGGCGGGAAGCGAGGATTGATGGGCGTGGGCGGCGGAGGGTACGGCAGGATCCCAAGCATCAAGGGATGGGAGAAGAGCCACCATCGAGGGAAGGGGAAGGTGAAACGGTGCTGCGAGGTGGCGGCGCTGGCGGTGCAGTTCATCATATCGGCGGTGCTGGGGGATCCAACGGCGATGATCGCCGGCATCGTGGGATCCTTCCTCTCCAGATGATGATTGATGACCTCGCCTATGCTTAAAGATAAAGCACTAATCAAGTTTAGCAGACATCCTGTGCAACTTTTCTTAATTAATCTCTACCTAACAAAATTAAGCTTGCAAATGAATCAAATCTTCATTAGCAAATTTAATATTGCTTATTTATGTTCTTTTAACATTAAAAAAAAAGACCAATTAAACCAGTAAATTTAAATAATTCATAATGAAGCACTAAAATTTTAATGGATAACTAAGTTTTGAAATATAAAGTTTATTGACTAACTAAATAAGTATAAAAGTTTTCAATAATTAGAAAGTTCTAAATGAAGCAAGTTTAAGCTAAATTTGATCAAACTCCAGCTTTAAATAAATCAAGCTAAATTTGATATCCTACACAAATAAAATTTTATTTGCACAATTGAGAGTATAGAAAAAAAATATAAAAAACCTTGACCTACAAGAGGTGCCCAAACTAATCGATCATGTAGGTGATATATATATATATTCAACATCTAATAATATATATATATATATATATATTCACTCTTTTAGCCTAAATACTGTACTTAAATCCTAAACACTATGTCTAAATTCTAAATCCTAAAGTTTAAAAAAAATATATACACTTGGTATGCATAGGTGTGCACCATAAGATAAATATGGTAGCATTCTCTTATATAAATAATCGATCTGTATAAATAATTTCTTCGTGCAAGATAACACACCCTCTATGAGCCTTGTTCGATGACTTTACCTCCTTACCAGTGCATAGCATGCAACCCCCGATACATGAAAGGATCCTTATTGAGTGAGTCTCCTTTAATCTCAAGCTCTTACAACCGGCCTTAGCAAAATAACTTACTTAGAAGGCAATAGTACATGACTAACGGCCCAACCGTGTCAAATGTAAAGCCAAACAGTTGTTGCCTTTGACACCCTATTTTTTTTCTTCTGTGCGATCAACTGGCTGATTGGATTTCGCTTGTGCAATCTGTTGTTCAAAACTATTGGCAGTAACAATTGAACATGCACCGAAAATAACAGTATAATAGACAGATGAAATAAAGAGTAGGAAATCAGAAAGAGTTATCTGATTGAAGCGTCGGCGTGCCGACTGTCCTTAGAGAATTTATTGCCGCCCCACGGTGCAAGGGCTCGCCGGCAAAATCCTCCCAAGATCCGATAATGACTGCAGTGTTCATAGGTGCACTCCAAGACGAACATCGTGACTCAACCTCAGATCGCCAAACAGAAAGCCTCAGGACACAGAAAAAAAAACACAATCGAAGAGAAAGATTTTACAGTTAAAAAGAAATCAACATTCACAGCCCGAGTTAAAAAGAAATCAACATATCAACATTTATATAACCAAAGAGGCAAGGAAGCATTGTTTCGCATTGAGGCGTTGCAACTGTACCGCCGCGGCTGCCTCACATGAAAAATAACCGACACCTCGGGAGCCAAACACCCGAGTACCAACTCAGGAACAGACTGCAAAGACAAAAACCGGGCCACTCGAGAGCCGAACACTCGAGTACCAACTCAGGAACAGACTGCAAAGACAAAAACCGAGCCACCTGTGAAGCTCACGAGCTGGGGATTTGCACACCCCTGCGCATGAATAAATGCATGTGCCGCGCCCGATTTATGGATTTCTAGCTCAACCCTCCTGAAACCTTCTGGTTTGGGCTTGACCAGTGCATGCGTGTAGATTCCCTCAACATTTTTAAGCAAGGCTAGAAGGACTTGATATATAAGGTCTTTCAACTTTTTTGGCTTACCAATGTGGGACTAAACACGCACACATATAATACTAAAATCAAGAGAAATTGTTTAAATTCTCATAAAAAAATAACACAAATTTCTATGTGGCTCACCTAGTTATTGATAGGGCTCGCGTGGTAATCTATGTGACTATCTTCCTTCGTCAGCTATATAAAAGTTCATGGACGATAGATACAACATATGATTTTCTCTTACAAGCAAATACCTTTCTTCCCTCAAGCTCTTAATTCTCTCTTCTTTGCATCGAGCTCAACTCTCAGTCTAACACTGACTTGGTTGTCGGAGTACACTACCCCTACTAACATGTGTTGAGGCACAATATCATAGGTCGGATCCATTGAAAAGTGGACGGAGCAGCAAGAGGAGAGGAGAGGAGAGAGGGGAGACTGGAGAAGCCCAAGCACAAAGAGAACACCATCAATACCTGTCCAAAAAAAAGTAATCACAGCAACATAGACAAAACAAAATATACAACCACAAATTTCCCCAGCTACACGTCTATCACTCTATTTTTCTTTCAATTTACTTGAGGAAACACAAACTCTCTTGACAGAAGATATCTAAACTGGGGATTGTGAGGAATCCAGTCGATTGGCTTGTTGAATCTTTGGCATCTCTGCAAGGCCAACTTAAGATTCTGAGGGAGGTTATTTTGAAGCATCTCCACCAATTTCTGTGAGCTCAATTTTGAGTCCTTGGCATACAAATCTATCAACTTTGGAAGAAGTATCTTTTGGTCCTTCCATATCTCCACATTGCTTCTCATATATTCTTCCTTTGCTACTTCCAATTGCTTCAATACTCTACTGGAATTATATATTCGAACCTGCAAATTACATATGCATTCTAAACTTAATCCAAAATTTTAAGGTTCAACTCAAGAAGTCGACTACGTTTGAGGAATTAAGTTTACCGGGGGATCAGAATGACTTCCTGAACTGAGTGCAAAATATAAAAGAGGTTCTGAGTGTTCAATCGCATAGTTTCGCCGTTTATCGACATCTTTGTACTTTGACCTTGGATTAAGAAGCATCCTTCGAAGCCACTACAAATGTGCCAATGACAATATAAATATTTCATTTTTAAGATCAGATATGCCTATTGCTCATGAACAAGAGATCTCTACAGTATTACCTGTGTTGTACTTTTTGTCTTGCCCTCGAAAATAATACTTTGTATCATGAGTGCATTTATAGAACGACCACCTATAGTACACATAGCCTTGATGAGCAAAGAAGTCTTCTTAGCACCTCCCTCAGGAATTCCATATTCAATGTATGCCTAGGAATTAAGAATCAATATCTGCTAGAAACATCAAAGAAATTAAGAAGAATAATTATAAGCTTCAATGAGAAAATTTACATGCATGATTATAGCATTGTAGACATTTATCCAAAAAGCAAGTTTTTGATCATTCTTCAACTTGCTTGGATCAACCTTGTCCAACTGGTGAAGGATTAACCTGTCAAACAACTTCATTTCAGCGTTAATAATACTCGAGATTACTCAGTCAAGACAATATCATGACTCACTTGAAGTTGCATAGCAAGTCTTCGACATCCTTTAGATTTTCAGAAATATGAGGGATCTCCACTGTTGTGCAGTAAGGTTCAATGCTGAATTCTTTGAGCTCTTCGGTTTTGGAAGGACTCCATGGTTCTCCCACAAGTTGAGGAGAGAATCCAGGAATGGTGGAAGTGGTAGTAGAAGAGGAAGAAGAAGAGAAAAGGTTTTGAGAGATCAGAGGAGGGTCTGCAAGCTTGCAATATACAGTAACCATGCATCTAACCATGTCTTCTGAGAGTTTATTAGGAGTCTCAGGAATTTGATCGGCAGTAGGACTTCCCAAGTATTCTGCTAAGCTCATCATTCCTGAATCAGCATCCTGTTTCAGTAAGAATTCACATGTAAAATTAGTCGAAAAGAGCATAAACTCTGTAGTGTACATAATTTGGGATTAGTGTTGGAATGAATCACAATTTGGAGCTTGCCTCAAGGAAAGACACATGTTGAGAATGGAATGAGTGAAGAGCTCTAGCTAGGCTTTGTTCCGAAGGTGAAATCCTAGCCGAACCAACTCCGCGACATGAAAGGGAAGAGTGACTCCGATGAGCACCAGGCCGAAGCAGCCTCTCCTGCCTCTTGATTTCGCGGCTTTCTTCAATTGGAGTCCATCTCTTAGACCATGTTTTATGTTTTGGAGATGCTTGTGGCAATAATTCAGACTTGGAATGCCGCAACTTCTGTAATTTGTGTTCATTGCAACATCGAGATGGTGTTGCTGTTTGCTGCTGAAAAGCTTTTCGGTAAAGCATGAGTAGATATTGTTCGAGATGCATGACCTCTAACTCCAATATAGCTATCTCCCTTATCAGTTCATACGTTGGCTGACAACAAAGCAAAGTAAAAAAATTGAATTAGATCACTGAACAATTCTGAAAAAGGTGAAATCTGTCATCCTGTTAGTCCCCCACGACTGTCTCACACCATTGGAAGGGAGTAAATTAAGAAACCGAAACTAGTCATTCCTCTGTCTTTGCTGGAATCAATTAGATCACTAAACAAGGAATGGAAGAAATAGGAGTTAAGTCCATTAATTTGACCACTTACCTTTGGCATCGAACTGTCATTTGACGAGCACATTGCATAAGAACTGTGTCCCAATGCCTTTTCCAAAGCACACCTAATGGTTAACTGATCCTTCAATCTCTTCTCGAGTTGTAGAATCTGGAGTATGTTATACAAGTTGCAGTTTGTTTTATCGCGTAAATCTATAGCAAGTCTTCGACAGACTTTGTTTTGATTCCAAAAAACAGATCTAAGTACCTCATGCTTCAAGGATCCTTGTCCATCAGCTTCCGGGGAGGACTTACTTTTCATCTCCTTGTTGTCTGTGGGCTGTTCAGTAACCTTTAATTCACAAAGAAGAACATTTAGATAAGAATCAGTGAATAAATTATTATAAGAAGCTGAAGTTCAAAGTTTTAAACAGAAAACAGAGCTCCTGGAAACAAAAATGATTGGAGAAGGCACACTTACCGGTTTAGCATGACGAACTGATCCAGGCAACGGATCCAACATATCTTCTTTGTTTCTTCTATTTACAGAATCGCTGACACGGAACAGCAGTAGTTTGGTATCAATTTCCACAATAATCAAGAACTACTTCAATGGGAAAAGCTAAGAAAAATGAATAGGTGTCGAAGCATACGAGTACCTGTCGGAGCGCCTGTGTCTTGAATGAATTCGGTCGTCGTGCTTCTCCATTAATTCCATGGCATGGGCACAGAGTGAAACCACCAAGCACTGCGGAATGTATCATGCACTACGATCCAAATAAACAGACAAGTAACATGGAAAGTCGAAGCACAAGACAGGAAGAGTACAAGTGCTCGAGAATATAGTTCCTAAAGGACCTCCACAACACACACCACACACAATCAAAGACCTTTGCTCAAGGATTCCATTTTCCTTTTGGAATAAGGTATATTTTCTGCAACCACAACACACTTCGCTTTGCTTAAACCAGACCTGTCTGAGATCATCCAGTGGGTTATAATATCAATTATAGCCAGCTACTCCTGTCTTCGAGTCTACTGGTTTCGCAGTTTCACAATTATTGTCTGCTAAAAACAAATGGATTAGGCACATGAGAGGGATGGCTTAAGCATGATTTCTCAGCAAAAAGGAGGAGAAGCGAGTTGTTCAGAGAAGGTAAACCAACCAACCTTGTTGGGATTTTGTGAGCTTAAGTGCATGTCAGAGCATGAAGCTTTTCCCTTAATATCGAGGATAGTTTTTGGCATTTTACAGCACTAACAACATTGCATGAGACAACATGAGCAAGACGGTCATCAGTCGGCACCACATGTCTGCCTCCTTTCTGTATCTGCGACAGGCAAAAAGCTTTCGCCTTTCTTCAAATCCTGTTGGAGTGGCAGAAGAAGAAGGCAAAAGGGTTACTGTAACAAGCCTATAAACTGGAGAAACGATCAATTGAATGCTTTTACTACCATGAATTAGTCGCTTTCTCAACTTGGGTTGACTACTAGTCCAAGCTTAGGGATCAAATATTCAAAGTATGGTAAAAGTTTGGCGAGTAGGGTAGTTTCTAGTTGTCCTAATCGAAGAAAAACGCATTGGATTAGTGATCCAAGTCCTTCTTTTAACCTTGTTTTCGAGATTGAGATTGCTGAAAGAAATAAAAAGGGTACGAGATCCAAAGAGATATGATCGTGGAGGATGTACTTTTCAGATCAGCAGGGACTTCTCTGCACAAACAACATGATGGATCAAAACAATTAATTAATTAGTAGAGAAGAAGAACATGCTGAAGGGGTTTCAATTATGCTTTTTTTTTTAAAAAAAAAAAATCTTCTTTCATACTTTGCCACCATGTGTGTAAGAAACTCAGTTGGAATCTGAACTTTTCTGATTTAGTATGAATGTTTTATTATTTTGTAACACTAGTTTTTGAGGTTCAGATTGCTGAAAATCTAGAGAAGAGATGAGATCTAACAAATCATGGAGTTGTTGAGATTCTTCAGATCTGCATCGTTTACTGCAGCAATTTTTTTGTTTCTTTGTCAGAAGGTCAAAGTGTCAAGTCACTCTCTCCAATTTAAAACAAATGTTGGAGTTTGCTTACGTTAGAAAACAACTGAAACAAGTGTAGTAGTCCTTCGTTTTATTTTCATTTTAAGTTTTTTAGAAAAAAAATAATATTTTTTCCAAAGAAAACTACATGGCTCATGTGAGAGAGAACCTTAATTGGTTTAATAAGTTGATAAAGTGCAGATTTCATCTTTTAGAAATAAATAAAATAAAATAAAATTCAAGATTAGTCAAGGGTCGTTGAAAAAGTAGAGTGCAAGTAATAGAAGAGCACATGGGT
Source organism: Kaempferia elegans (assembly GCA_037974815.1). Taxonomy (NCBI): domain Eukaryota; kingdom Viridiplantae; phylum Streptophyta; class Magnoliopsida; order Zingiberales; family Zingiberaceae; genus Kaempferia; species Kaempferia elegans. The sequence continues at coordinate 11,305 of JBBPFQ010893736.1, forward strand.
TGCCCTATGAACACACACCCGTACATATTTAAAGAGAATATAATAATTCTTTATCAGTAAAATGGTGATCAATCAAAAATAATAATTTTTAAATATTATAATTCTAAGATTGCTAAAGGTGATAGGTAAACTTTTCGACAAAAATTAAATGGGCAATTCAAATTGTGCAAATCATTGAAAGCGTCCCATTTAGAAAATATATATATATATATCAAAAAGGAGTAAAGGACACCCTATTAAAATTTTTATTAATAATTCTTATCTAATGCTATTTTAGTCATTACCTACTACAATCTATAAAAACTACTTAATAACGATTATAGTTGCTTTCAAATGATTTTAAGGTTTATAATCTATGATTTAAAATTTAACTATAATTTTTTTTAAATGATTGATGTTCCGGTGATGAATGATGTGGAAGGCCGGCTCCGAGGAAACGCACGACAGCAACTTGGGATGACAAGGTGGACGTCGAGGATGGGGAAACCTGCG
>JBBPFQ010893844.1:0-11796 GCA_037974815.1 Kaempferia elegans
CTTGCCTAAGTTAATAATCCTTTTCAATTAGCCCACGACTTCTAGCGTGCAGTACCAAATATTCACCTATTAACTTTCTTTAGCTAAACAAATGCATATAACCCATTTGAAGAGATTTGCAATCAATAACAGAGACCTCATGTTGTCATTGAAAAGATCAGCTGAACTGAATTGTAACAATTGAATGGTCCACGTAGAAGGAAGGACACAAAGCAACAACTTGTTGATTCACTTCATCCCCGTGTGATGTGCTAAAACTTAACCAATTAGGAAGAACTATGGAATCAACAAAATGCAAACACAGTCGTCTGTATCTTCATGTTGAGAAATTCTTTTAGTAAAACAGCAATTGCTTGAATATGAGAAACAAATGTGGACCATGTGGTGAGCAACTGAAAACTAGTAAGATGAGAAAATATAAAGTAGCAAGTGGCAGAGTTTACCAAATTTACTTCCTACCACATGTTTATAAGTTGTAATTTAGTGCTAGTCACTCTGTGAAAATATTATTTCTTTCAGTTCTCCGTTAAGGGACTTGCAACCCTGTGACAGCCAATAAACTCGATATCTTACCCCCATGAAAGATACAACAGATAGATTGTCAATGTCGAGGAATACGAGCCATAATATTTGTTATCTTTTAGTGTACCTTAATCAACAAGTTCAATATCCTGATAAAATGCCAAAAATTGGTAATTTACACCAAAACTATTCTAGCATGGGGAATTTTCAGCCAATACCAATAATAACTATGTTTGAAAAGCAATTTCATCAGAAAAAAGGAAAAAGAAAAAACAAACCTCAGGTCGTAGAATGCGATCAATCTCTAAGAGTATATCAAATGTGGAACACCTATGCATTTGGCGAGCTTCAAGTGATAGCAATCCTTCAGCATGCACCATATCATAAGTTCTTGGATATGTTGGGAAGGCTTCACACCTAACAAAAAGTCTTAGATAAACTCATGATGGATAAATAACAAGAAGAGCTACATAAACTATTATTTTACCAAGATACTTAGCAACTTTCAATTACGAACTGAATGGGAACAAGAACTATGATAATTCATTAAGAATACCGGATCTTATAATGTCAAAGTTCAAAACCCTAACTATAAAGAATTAATGCCAAAAAAATTTGCAGGGAGTACGGCAGTTAGGTGCGAGTTTTTTAGATTGAGCAGTATAACTTATTGAAGGGGAAAATGGCAAAAGCGAACTGCTTTAGTCCATTATAAAGCTACCTTCAGATGGAAGACTAACATGAAGTTAAACAACCGATGACAGACACATGTAGACCAGCTGTATAATTTTCTTTTGTAATTTGTAACCCAAAACACACCATCATCTATTTAAAATCTTCAGTTTCTAAATATCATCCCGAAATTCAAATTTAAAATATTTTTTAATTAAAAATCCATTATTTAGTAAAATATCTTCAACAAATATCACACATTGTGAATCTTTAACTTGAGTATGACAACAAATCCAGTAGTTGCTACTGGTACAAAAAGAACTAGCTCTGGATGCAAGGCAAATAATTACTAGCCACTCCTTTCTTATCTAAAATTCACCACAACAATTGTCTTGAAATTTTATCTTCAGCTTCTTTTTTGAAACCCTTGCAATATGTTCTTTCATTAATAATAATACCAAATAAATAAAATTAATTTAAATTTTAGCAATTTTCTTTCCCTCATTGTTACTACCACCATGAAACAAAGATTATTTATCACACTTTTTCTCATAAACTGACTAAAAATTTTCCCTCCATTCATGTAAATGAAAACAAGTATGCACAAGTTTGAGGATGCAATAGGCCAAGAGTGTCTTTAGAGTGCAATACCAGTCATGTTGAACGCCAATAAAACCCCTGTCGAAAATCAGAGGAAGATAATTAGGGCCATTTGTAGGCACAACGTTCATCACCCATGCAGATTTCCCAGCATCCAACAAAGCAGCGTTGAAACCTCCGAAATGAGCACTCATGTCAAGAACATTTCTAAGCATGTTAAAAGGCGGGGAGGGTTCCTCATCGCCAGGTCTCTTTGGATGATCTGAGAATATCAAAGGTGACAAAAGTGACCAATAATTATGAATCACTGAATTCCAATTTGCAGCATCCTCAGCTAAGTCCTCTGGATGTAAACCTGTTGAGTGAAAAATATTTCAACATTTCCATATACAAGATGACATAATAATAATGTTGGTACAATAAAGAAAATCTATCAGCTAGATCTGATATTTACCATATAGATCAAGTTCAGTTGAGTTCAATCTCGCTCGAGAAGGCCAAGGAGTACGATACTCAATGGGAATCCATCGCTGACTTCTCATCCCTGCAATGCATGGATTTAGTGGTTGATAATATGGAGATTCAACATCATGGCTTCTGCCACAAACTGCAGGTCCAGCCTTTCTGCAAATAGAACACATTTTTTAATTAGGTACAGTGTACGGAAAAGGGCGGCAAAAGAGATTCAACATGATGACTTCCCTTATGAAGGAAATAACTCAACAAAAGTATCAGGGAAAAGGGTATACCGAGAACTGTAACATTTCTTTCTGCTAGTCTTCTTCCAGACAATTGTTTCATCTTGTTGTGACAACATATCCCAGCAAAGATTTTCAGCAAAGTCACGAATTATTGACCATTTCTTTTGATTTTCTTTATCACGCAGGGATCTATGAGTATTCATTTGGGAGGTCCAGACAAAATAGCCCCCAGGTCTCAAAAGTCTATCAACTTCAACTAAGAAGAGACCATCTGCAATTATATCCATGTATAAAAAATAAACGATTAAATAAAATCCTCAAACATTGAGAGATTAAGAGCAGTATTTTTATTTCTGAACAAGAAACATCAAATCTAAAACAGCTCATAAGCTCAGGAGACAGTAAAGCTACATGAGAGTTTGATATGGCCTTGCTTATATCGAGTTATCAATCTTTTAATATCTTTTCATGGGAAACTATGTAGTTTGTGCATCAACTTTGCTAGATCAAAAAGCCAAATATTGGGAATCTTAGCCAATCCTATTTGTTCATGAATTGAAAATTCAAAATCCCAAGTTATCAGAGTCAACCTAGATTGATATAGCCAATTTTCATTAAGTACTTCACTAAATATAAATACGTTCCAGCTGAATGGCCTACTGGTCTGATCGTCCAGCCAGTAAAACAGTAATCCAGGGCTCAACAAAAATGAGTTTCCAACCAAGGTATAATATCTATGATTAAAGTTAAAATAAAATTGCAGGTGTAGTGGCCCTCAGCATCAAAAGTAACACAGGCAAATCTAGATACCTAGCAGATGGCTTGTGAAACAGAATTCTCAAGAAAATAAATTTGATATATGCCATTACGAACCAAATGAGGTCAATTGCAGATTGCAGCAGAGCATCATGGATTATGGACAACATGGCTTATTAGTCATGCTGACACTTGTCCTTGGCTAAATTCAAGGGCTTTGTTAAATTGTTTTAATATAAATTTACTTGTCAATCAAGGAATACACACACACACACACACACTCAGGTCGATTCCAAGAAAGAGAGAAAAATAAGCACATCTATATATTTATGATCTTTCATTCTATAAATGTGATAAGTTAATGCTTACCATTTTTATCCCACTCAACCTCACATCTTGCACAGTGCAACATATCAAAGGAAAGGTAAGGGAACGGCAATTGTTGTGTTGAAAAGGAACCAATCAATGCAGGAATGCCTCTCTCAAGTGTGAGTTGGACTTGACTACCTGATGCCTCGTAATTTGCAATGCACATAGTCAAGAGTTGTTTGGAGAAGAGATGTGCTCCAAAGCTACCAAAGCCACATCCAATGTCTAAGACAGTTCTTATCTGCAAATTAGTGAAACCTTGTTACTGGATAGCTACCAAATAAGTACAAATACACACATAGATTATGAAATCCATGGAACTTGATACGATGGGAAGAAGTAGTTTATATTTAAACATGACTTAACTGACAGATCAGCAGAAGTACACAAAGGAGCTTCTGAGACATATATTGTGTAAGTTGACCAAAAATCTAGATGTAACAGGAAGCTCACAATTTTTCCTTCACACTTACAATAGCTTCCAGATATACTTCAAATTTGCCTTGAGCTTTTATGACTATAGTTTAAAACTTGAGTTTCAAATGGCTCTAAAGAGAGAAAATTCATCAATTATCCTAATAAACCCATAGACAAACTAAGCAAAAATGAGTTCTTTCATAGCACAAATTCATGATGATTTACAAAAGGAGAGACGATAACTTTATAAGCAATCAAGAGCAACACTCATGCATTAACTTGGCTAGATGTTGGATACCATAGATAGGAATGTAAAAATGGTTTGTGCACCGAGAAGAGAACAGACTGCAATTCATAGACAATAATTAACCTTGTCTAATTGTTACTATTTAGAGAAGTAGAATTAACAATGAAGTTATGTACAGTAATTAATATCTCCTTTAGTTCAATTTTCTCCCTTATAGCTACAAAAGAGGACACGACCAAATAGAATAGTTTAGTAGAAACAAATACTAACCCCAGCCTCGATGAAGTTAGATTCTTGCAACCCAATCATCTCGGCTATTTGGTGGGTATAATCTTCTACACCATCAACCATGATGGAGCCAGATCGAAAAGAGATTTGTTCTTCCTCCACCATCATCCTACCAATGCACAGGTTGTTGAGTGAAATGCTTTAAATGACTATAAAACATTACAAATACAGTCTACCTCTTTGTCAAGCTGCCAGAGGAGAACTCTTGTCCACTGATCCTGACATTATCCTTCCAGATCAAGTCCCTCCCACTTGGCCACCTTAGTGGAATTCTATAATTCCTTGGAGATAGAACTAAACAACCCAGCTTGGTGTCATGTAAACATTTTCTCTCGTACTCAATTGGTATCACTGGATCTACAGAATCTAGGTTCTCTGAGACATTGTTATAACAAGGCACATAACTCTCATACTCAGCTGGGCAAAATTCTAGTTCTTTCAATCGTGCAATCCCGAGGGATAGCTCCCCGATCTGTGTGAGATCAGCGACAACCTGCTCTTGCAGTCGCCGGTAGTGGTGATAGATATTACTCCGGGGGGTGGCGGAGATGGAGATGGCCCAATAGAAGGATCCAGAGAGGGAAAGTACTACTAAGAAAAATAGACTCAGCTTAAGAAAAGTAAAAATGAGGCTTTGGCGGCTTCGATTTGCTCCAGAGGTGCTCAGGGATTCATGGTTAAATCCATTCTCTCCCAGATCCTTTCCCTGGAAGCTCATGTCAAACGGATCATGCCCTGCGGGGCTGCTGCTTTTTCCGCCACCAGAAATCCCACGATAGAGCGGTCTCGACATCACCTTTTTCCCAATACTCACTGGAGTTCAGCGAAAACTCAAGTTAAAACTTTGCATCTAAAAAAAAAAATCATGCTAGATCGTTGACAAAAGAAAAAGAAAAGGAAAATAAGAATCTCCTTTTACACCAACTAGGAATGAGAAAACTGGAATACATCAATAGGAAAGAAGCAAGAAAAGAGTTTGGCCAGTAACCCTTCTTTGAACCGCATTAAATAGCTATGGAATGGACCGTCTACCTCATTCTATGGCAAAAAAAATGGTAAAAAGGAGAATTACCAATCTCGCGTTCAAGTTCGATATAGTAAGTAAATTAGCATCTCGGTTTCAGTTTCCTACCTATTAATGTCGCCCAATCGATTCAGAATCTCCGATTGCAACAGCTCAAAACCTAAGGCATGAAACAAACTCAACTCAAGGAGCAAACTTTACACAAAAACGTTCTTGGGAACGGGAGAGCAAACAACGGAAGGGATAAAAAACACCACAATTTTCTCAGGACGATGGAGATCTAACAAGCTCTGCCTTCACGCGGACCTGACCCTCTCATTTTTTTTCTTCGATCCAGATCTTTTCTTTCGCCGCTTTCGTCTCTCTCTAGACAGAATTGCAGAAAGAGGGTAGAAAAGGACAGAGGAGATCAACCTACCTCAGCGTCTCATTCGCTGCTACTCTCCTCTCCTTCCTCCTTTCTCTCGCTCACGGGCTCCCCCTCGCTAATGAGATCCGCGTCGCACTGACCAGCTGTTTGAAAGCGTCATTATTAGTTATAGCTTTCAAATTCTGACAAGAATTTCACTTAAATATAGAATAAATATCAATATATCATTTTAACCCCTAAAATTTTCTTACTTTTTCAAAATTTTCTAATAATTTAAAATATCATCCAAAGTTTCCAAACTTAAATTTAATAGATCATAAAAGTACTGCCATTTTTAAAATCCTCTACTCATATTTTATGAACCACTCTTAGTCTCTCCTGATTTTTATCGTTGGATAATTAGATCAACGATCTATGTGTTGACTCCTTAATCTGATCTAATGGTCGAGATTAAGAGGAATCAGGAGTGATTTATAAAATATAGATGAAGATCCCTGCTCTATATTTCCTACTTGATCATTTCCCTTCTTTTTAACAAGCCAAGATGTTGAATATATATTTAGTGTAAATTTAAAGGATTTATAAAATAGATCTCATCAATTAGTGTTATGAAAAATTAAAAGAGTGCTAATTCCACTAACTTGCACTTATATTTTTTGATTGACTTATTGGAGGACTATAATTTATATTATAATAAAGGTGCATTTAAATAAATAAATATATATCGATTTTGCTTTAGTAATAGAACAAAAAAAGAACAAAAATGTCCTACATTGATGTAATGTCTTTTTCTTTTCAAAGGATAAATTTTAATAATTATAAATAAATACTTTTAAATCTTTATTTTTAAAATCTAATACTAGTTGCTTACAATTGTTCCCCCCGGCACAACTGACTTGGTACTCGAGTCGTAAAATTGTCATCGTGGAGCAATGTTTGATTCCCTTGGGGTTCATTCTCCTCGGTAATATAAGTTCTTCCCACCTAAAAGGTCGTTAAGTAATATAATTTTCATCTTTCCACAGAACTTGGTGCTGAATTATCATCTTTTGCCACTGTAGATTGCTTACAAATATTCCATGTGTTTGATAATGAGCGATATGGATGTATATACTCATGCATGTGACTTCATTATCGAGTTGCTTTAGGTTCCTTAATGAATTGACTACTATAATCTTATTATCGTCTACCGACACTTGGAAACGATCCTAACCCTTCAGCTAATCTCCGTTTCAAAGATTGAAAGAGACATTATTATGCGAAGGTGAACACACTCATGTCTCACAAAATATATCTCCCACAACAAAATTCATATTATATATAGTGGAATCCAGCTCTGCGACTCGTTTGGTGAAACACCATTAAAGGCAATCGACACAAGGAGTGGCTAGTAGTTTAAAGTAGAGGATTTGAGTGTGAAGAAGACATAAGCATTGTAGTGGGGGAGTTGATGGTCCATTTGCTGAAATTGACACTGGGTCAACGTCAAACAGCCACCACAGCAGAATAAAAGTCAAGCTTTTTCACATGGCCAAGTGAGTGTGCAGCCAAGTGCAACATCTATGATAGATACCATTCGGTCAATAAAAAATCGCTAGTGGTTGGTTTCCGTTGACTCCCATTTACTGAATTTTGACCTTACCCTTTGACTATGTGCGGATAGAATGTTGGATAGAAATCTATGGAGGGCGGTGCAAAGATCACGGAATTTCCTGCTCTTAACTTCGAAGCGCGCGCGTCTATATTTTCTATAAGAAACAAAAAACTATTTTATATATTTTGGATATTTGAGCTCTTTTTTATAGCTATAGTCATGATTTGTATTGAGTAATTGATTCATTCATGGAAAACAATCAGCAAATAAACAAACAAATAAATATTTTTAATTATTTATATGCGGGTTCAATTAAGAATATCAAATCCCTGACATTCTCTGACATTATTTATTTTTTCTTTTCCAATCAGTGGAATCACAATGCTCAGAGGACAAAGCGAAGAAAATGATCCATTCAGTTTTTTTTTTTTCATAAATCAAACGCACCTTAAAATTCTGTTTTTTCAGCCAACAAAAAAAGATCATGAAACTTACAGATTGATCATGATTACATTATTTTGAAAACTACTACTGAAATTTCATTGTTTTTATGAACTCATTTGAGTTCAAACATGAGAAAATTTTTGCTGAATGATTTGTTGTGCTTCCTCGATTAGTTTCTTCAACACTTCTGAAGCAGGCAGAATTTCCTTGATCATGCCAACACCTTCACCAGCATACATAACCATGCAATCCAAATCACCTGTCGTCGTCGCATTTGGAATAGTACCGGCAAATCGGTGTATCTCCTTCGGCTGTCAACGAAAGGATCGTTAAAACTGGATAATGTAGTCGATGAATTATTCAAATTGCTCACCACTCCATGAATTACTGAATGACCAATGACAGGTTGATTTTCCTCATTTTCATCATCCGGGAGATGCCTCCACTCACTGTAGAAAGGTGTTCTTAGCACACGATGCGGTGCGCCAGGCCATCTTGAACGGCCAAATACATTTGTGTATTCTGTCTCATTGTATTCAAGCAGCTTTTGTTTGTAATAAGGGTGTGCAAAGCTTTCATGGGTTGCAAGAAACCTGTATACAGATTTCCTTAAAATATCAGAAACAGAGAGAATGAAGGAATAAGAGTTTGAAATGGGAAACAATAGTAGACCGAAGACCTGGTCCCGAGACAAACACCACGAGCACCGAGTATCAAAGCTGCAACATAACCACGAGCATCTACAATACCACCCGCAGCAATGACAGGAATATCACAATCTGACACCAAGTCTACTACTCTTGGCAGTAGCGAGATCAATCCATCCTGCAAAAGGAAACCATCTAAAATACCCTAAGAACAGTTCGATCTTAATCTGACAGCTTTAAGAACTTCAATATGATTCAAAGCTATCAATCATATGCATTTTCATTCTGAAAATAAGCTATGAAGCATTAGCAGTTTCTTTTAGAAGATAGGATATGAATCATAGCCATGAACACAATTTAGAAACAGAAAGAGGCAGACATTGCATTAGAGTAATTCCAAAAAATATATATATGCTTTTGAGTTATAATAATAACTTGAGAGAAAAATATCAATCCTCTGTAAACTCTTGCCAGATGATACAGTCATAGACAATGTTGTAAAAACATCCAATGCAAATATGTCATACATACAATTATTATGAAATCCAGGAGGAGACTTATGTGATGTGCTCCAAAATCCAAATAACCACAGAAACACAATATAGATAAGGTATTCAATATGTGCATGACATAGACACCATAGCATTTACAACGTTTGTGCATCATATATCTAAATGGAAGAATTCAGTTAACCGATCATAATGATATAGCCCGGTAACAATAATACCTGACCAATTACATGCCCCCCAGCTTCACGACCTTGAACAATAATAGCATCAACTCCAGCACATTTGGCTTTCTTGGCTTCCTCAAAAGAACCAACCTATGCAAGAAATTGAATTTTTTAGCAGAAGGAAGGCAATTGAAGTGATCGATTAGAAAATGTTAAGAATCTCAATTGATGTAATTACTAAAATCTAACAATTAAACGAGATGAAAGCATCTTGAATCGCTTTGATAAATAGTTTATTCAGGCAATTTCTGAGCTTTAGCAGTTCAGGATAAGTTCTTAAGCCGCCAATGTGTTGGAGAATTGGGAAAGCTGAAGTGTATCATAGTTACCTACTTGGTGAATGACCTTGACTCCTGCAAGATGTGCCTCTGAAACGAGTTCTTTTGGGAACTCTCCCCAGTAAACTTGCAATATTGCAACTTTTTCTTCCAACACAACCTTCAGGTTTTCTTTGTGTGGAAAACTTAGAACCATACCGACCCCAAACGGTTTGTCTGTCAAAGTTCTAGTTTTTTGTATTAGATCCCTCAGGTGATCAGGTGCCTCCTGGGGAACAAAAAAAAAAAATCAAGATGTAGAGGACGAGATGATTTAGAAAGCTCATTGGAAGTGCTAAAGGAACATAAAGATAAGCTGTTTAATAAAGTTAACTGAAGAAAAGAAAAACGGGAAAGTACTGTGAATTTCTTGGAACTGCCCTTTCCTAACAAATAAAAAAATAGGTCATCCAACTTAAACGATCGAGGGAAGAAGAAAGTGAAAGGTTAGTACCCAATCAGGCGCTCGGAGGAGGCCGATTGCGCCAGCGTTGGCGACGGCGGCGGCGAGCTCCGGGCCGGAGATATCGGGGCCCAGGGGCGCCTGCACGATGCCGTACTCGAAGCCGAGGATGCCTCTCCAACCCATGGCCTATGATCTGTCGTCGATGGATATGGCCGAGGGGACATCTGCAAGCGGCTTTAATAGGACGGACAGAAAGCCACGGAACAGAGAGCCACGGCGAGACGTAAGTGACGACGTCATTCGCCGGCGGCGGAACCCCAATCATTTGTAAATTGTAATTGATTAAACTTACACTTAATAAATATAATACTTTGAAGATTTTTAATTATTACATCATCACCGACATCATCTGCATTTCCCATAGAAAATGAGCTGACGCCTACGTGGCATGAGTACGGCGCTGCGCCGATGAGTGGACTCACGAGATATTCGGTGCACTCTACCACTCTCCGGCCACCTCCTCGACAGCTGTCACGTGTCCGCATCCCAATTCCATAACTCCTTCTCTCTTTCCAGATTTAAATACCTCGAGAAGCGAAACCTATTGTTCCCAAACTACCCCTCTCCTAGCAGGTTTTGTAGCTTTATTTCGAAAATCATCAAGGGTGGTTTCGTCAAAGTAGGCAATGCCAGCTGGGAACGCCTTTCTTTTAGAAAGTCCAGTGACCGTTCCCTCATAGCCCTTCTTTATTAGCCCTCAGGTCAGCTCGTCTCTACTTTTCCGTTCAAATGTTAACTTCTTTCCCAGCTCTATATAAACACACCACTTCTCATCTTACAGAGCAAGCTCTTCTTGCTCTCTAGCTCCATCCATGGCGATCTCTTCTACCTTTGTCTTCTTCTTGGTGCTGTTCTCCTTCGCTTTCCAGGTCTGCCGTTGCGGTAGAACTACTCTCTCCGCCCCGGTGGAGGAGCAGCCACTCTCCATGACCTACCACAAGGGCGCCCTTCTCACCGGCAACATCTCCGTCAATCTCATCTTCTACGGTAGCTTCTCCTCTGCCCAACGCGCCATCGTCTCCGACTTCGTCGCTTCACTCTCCCCGCATACCCACCACAAGGGCTCCTTGGAACCTTCAGTTGCCGCCTGGTGGGGCGGGCTTGCCCGGTACTACGCCGCCTCCCGCACCCGTCCACCCAGTATCTACCTCGGCGAGCAGATTCTCGACGAGGGTTATTCCTTCGGCCGTTCCCTCGGCGATGCTGACCTCGCCAAACTCGCCGCCCGAGGTGCGCCAAGTGGTGCCGTGAATGTGGTGCTCACCGCCGACGACGTGGCCGCGGATGGCTTCTGCGTGAGCCGGTGCGGCACTCACGCGGCGTCGGGGCGGAGCCGCGCTGGGCGGTTCGCCTACGTGTGGGTTGGGAACTCGGCGAAGCAGTGCCCTGGGTTGTGCGCGTGGCCGTTCCATCAACCGGAGTATGGGCCGCAGTCTCCGCCCCTCGTGGCGCCAAACGGAGACGTCGGAATCGACGGGATGATAATTAATCTAGCCGCTCTGCTCGCCGGAACCGCCACCAACCCCTTCGGCAACGGATTCTTTCAGGGTCCGAAGGAAGCGCCGCTGGAGGCGGCGACGGCGTGCCCAGGAGTCTACGGGAAAGGGGCGTACCCAGGGTACGCAGGGG
>JBBPFQ010894161.1:0-22810 GCA_037974815.1 Kaempferia elegans
ACTTCTTTATCTTCATCAGGATTCGAGGTTACGAATTGTTCACCGCGATCTTAAGGTGAGCAATATTTTGTTGGACAAGGACATGAACCCTAAGATATCTGATTTTGGAATGGCAAGAATCTTCAGAGGGAACCAGAATGAGGCAAATACAACAAGAGTTGTGGGAACTTAGTAAGTATATTGTGATTCGAAATTAAGAACAACATTTACCGAGAAGAGAAGTTTAATATCAAATGGATGTGCAATTTATTGCAGCGGATATATGTCTCCTGAATACGCAATGCAAGGACTCTTTTCTATGAAATCTGATGTCTATAGCTTTGGAGTATTACTCTTGGAGATTGTGAGCGGCCTTCAAAATAGTAGCTTTCACTTCGCGCTCGACTTCACCCATCTCTTGGCTTATGTAAGTAAACCATGAAATTTTAGAAAGGTAGGACGCTAGATATTTTCATACTCACAAATTTGAAGTGTTTTTCAGGCATGGCAACTATGGAATGAAGGGAGTGCAAAGGACTTCATAGATCCTTCTTCCATCACACACTCTTGTAACCTAGATGAAGCATTAAGAAGCATCCATGTGGGTCTCTTGTGTGTTCAGGACAGCCCGAGTGACCGACCAGCAATGTCGTCGGTTGTTTTCATGCTCGAAAACGAAACTGCAATCACTCAAACACCTAAAAAGCCAATATTTACCCTCAAAAGAAATGATCCATCAGCTGAAAACTTGGAGATTTGTTCACTAAACAAACTGAGCATCACAACTGTTGAAGGTCGTTAGAATGTAAATTCTTCTTCATCATCGTCATCATCAAGCCATATTAGTCGCAACTATTAGAGGTCAAGCTCGGTTAGATCAAACCATATTAGTCACAACTATTTGAGGTTGGCTACATGCATCTTATTTCACATTTGAAGAGTAAATCAGTTTGATCATATATATTTTTTGTTTGACTACATGTGTATTTCTGATTTAAAGTGCAAGTAGTAGAGATCAATTCTGTTGCCGGTGTATCAAATCTATAAATATTGACAAAGTATGTTCCAAATTTGTGCTAAAGATCCAAAATTTAACGGCGAGAGATTGAATTTACAGTAAAATATCTTTTGATGCCGAGAATTCAACTTCTATTATTGGAAAAGATTGAATCTTTGTCGAAGGGGATTTTTTTTCCGTTAGCAATCGATTACGCTAGATTTTGTTGAAGTTGAAAACTTTGACAGAGGAGAAAAAAAAAACAGATCTCTTTACTGCAGAGAGCTCAATTTCAATTACAGTTTGAACATGAAAGTTCCTGGAAAAGATGGAATCCTTGGGGAAAGGAGAAAGAAAACAAGTTTTTTTTTTCTTCCGAGGAGCTCGATTACTAGCTCATGAATCTGGCGGGGGAGCCGAAGGTTCGCCGGAATGCGTCGTCCAGCCAGCGTCGGGGGGCGTCCATGAGTTGGGGGCTGAGGCGGAGCATGAGGACGCAGAACTCCCACTGGTTGAGGGCGCCGTCGCCGTCGCCGTCGCCCTCGCGGAGCATGGCGCGGAGGTCGTCGTCCGCGAGGGCGGAGAGTCCGAGCAGCGCGGCGTTGCGCTTGAGACTGTCGAAGGTGATGAGGCCTCGGGCGGGGTCCATGAGGAGTCGGAATCCGTTGCAGAGCTCCTCCATGAGCCCCTCCTCGCCCAGCTTCTCCGCCATCAGAGGGAGGTGGTCCTCGAACTCCACTGCCTGCCGGCGGGCCGCCATGGGAAGGAATTGTATTGAGATACGGAATTCAGTAAGCTAACGACGGAGACTGGAAGGGAAAGAGATCAGGGGTGGTTAAATAGCGGCGATGTCACGGAAAGGAGGATGCCTTCGAGGAAATTGACGCCATGAGAGAGGGACGATGACAGCTGACATGATGCAGTGAATGTGCTGGAGCTCGAGAGGCGAGAGGAAAGAGAGACGGAAAGGGACCGGAAGGAAAGAGAGAAGGCAGGAGAGGTTTCGAAGAAGGCGACGGAGACTCGCCGCACGTGATGCATAAAATTCCAGGACACGATTATGCCGTCGTGAGAAGTGTCGTAACTTGAGTAGTGACCCAGCGTTGCCTTAATACAGAAGCACGATCTATGGCATGTGATGCAAAAGGGAAAGTGAGAGAGGCCGACCGAGAAGAGGGACGTCGAGGAGATGAACGGAATGAGAGCCACCGTGAAGTCCGCGGCCCTTGGTGGTTACCGCTCGATCGGCTTGTTCGCAGGCCGTGCGGCGGTGGCGGCCGGCCTGAGGGCGAGCCATCCGGCCATCGCGACCGTATCCGTCGAGGGAGGGCCATCCATGTCCATTTCCTCTCTCGAGAAGGAATCTCAGGAGGCGTCTCTTGTGTTGGCCGTTCAGAAGCCGTGGTGGGAGGAGGAGGAGGTCGCCCCCCTCGAATCGCTGGATCCAGCCCCAAGGCTCGTCTTCGGGCCCGTTCCGACGCTGGAGGAGGCCAAGGAGGCGACTTCCGATCTGGCATATACCATCAAGGAGTAAGATTTCTGTCCATTCCCTCTATATTCATGATTTTCTACAAGAATTTTCGTGTACCGTTTACCTTTTTTTGCTATCTGCTTAGCTGAATCCTTAAGCTTCCAGTTGAGATTGTGGCTTCTGATGATTACTGCCTAGTTCCTACTTCCAAGGTTGAATGCAATACTTGGTATCGTTAACCAACTAGGACTTTAGATGCTATTAGATGCTTTGGTCTATATTTATGAACTAAATGGAGTGATACTGTTAGTGAAGATTATCATATTTTCATGCAAATGGCTTTATATTAGTATATCGTATACACATGCAAATTCTATGAAGGTCCCTTTCGTAGATCTCAATGTTGTGTTCTGGTCTTAGAAATCTCTATGAAGGTAGCCTTCATAAAGTTGTAACCAACACACACCATCATGTTTATTCAAGAGCAATTAGTTGTAGCTCCAATAGTTGATGAAATGATAGAAAATAGGCTGAGTCAGTGTTAACATGATCAAAGACAAGCATTAGATTCTACAATTGAAATAGTAGAATTATTAGAGACAAGGAGAAGAGAGATAACAAATACATTAGTAAATAAAATAGATTTAATTAATTTGAATATCACCACTGGTATACTTTTACATAGAGACAGCTCAGTAGATGCATACAATTTACGTAGTTGACACCGTATATTTGGGATAAAATATTACTTGATGATGATTCACTATCATGTTTATATAATACACACATGGACTAGATAAGATACTTCCATCTTGCTATCCTGTTTACATGTTCTTTGCAAGTTCACAAGTCAAGCTGCTATAATTGAGGCTTCATTTAGTCCACTTATTAGTGATACTAATTGCAGAATGTATCCTTTTCTGATTCTGAGTGATTCTTCCACTGAAGTTTCTCATGCGTCGTTCATGCTTGAAGCACCAGTAGTTGTTCCATCTATTCCCAGACATGTTGCTCAAACATTTGCGTTGTTGCAAGGAAACCCTCAAGTCCAGGTTCCTTTTTTTTTTTTTTTTTTACATTTTAGAATTTCAAGCAGCATTTATGGTGTGGATATACCAAGTGCAATCAAGTTTCGACTGTATAGTTATTACAAGGATCAAAGGTGCAAGTAATGTTTGTTCAGTATTTATACTTTATTTATCAACATAAAGTTTTATTTTTCCTCACTTTTGTATCTGTTCTCATCAGTTTATGGTGAGGGTAGAGATGTCATCCGATGATCTGATTCGTTTTATTTTTCCATGTAATCTTGTGTGTATAATTATTACATCATAATAATTACACTTCTTTGATGGCTCTTCCATCAGAATGTGGTAGCTTCACTTGCCGCTGACAAGAATGTTTGGGCTGCCGTAATGAACAACCCAGAAGTTACAGAATTCCACAAGACTCAGAAATCAAGTACACATCTACTCTCCCCCTCTTAAAAGATATCTCATCGAAATCAACACAGTCTAATCCAATTTCTCCTTGCAGTCGTCTACCCTCCTGAATCATCATGCACTATCACTGAGCTGCCCATGGCCGACGAAGATCACAAATCATCTACTGCCGAACCAACCAAAACTGCACGATTCATGAACTTCATCCATAGGGCGAAAGATAAAATGGTAGAAGTAGTGATCAACATATCCACCTTCATGCAGGATTTTCTTGATCCTTCAAAGACTGGCAACGAGAAGGATAAATCATTCTCCAACGCCACTTTTGGATCATCTCTTATAGCTCTAGCAATTGCAACAATTCTGGTGATCTTGTTTAAGAGAGCATAGCCTGGCATCATCGATATATCTCCATTAAATAAAACGGTAAATTGACACGCTACATGTGAAACGCTCCTTGTCAATGTGTTTGAATCTCTCGGATCAATATGCTATTCTGAAAAGTTTCATGGCACTGTTTCTGGGGTGAATATGTAAGAATTTATTTGAATGTCATGCATCGAGTGTTTAGTTGCTATTCCAGGTATTATTACATAACTTACATTCTATGTTGACCATTTCTTAACTGTTTGAACTAAACAAACCAGTTGACACGGTAGATCTCGACCTATCTGAATAATTGCTGCCTACTCAGCTATGATTGTCAAGATCATCGCAGGGTTAGAGGCTAGTCGCCGCATGCTGCTCCCTGTGCCATGAACCGAAGAGAAGTGTTTGGATCAATGCTGAAGCTGAAGTTCCTATGCG
Source organism: Kaempferia elegans (assembly GCA_037974815.1). Classification (NCBI taxonomy): domain Eukaryota; kingdom Viridiplantae; phylum Streptophyta; class Magnoliopsida; order Zingiberales; family Zingiberaceae; genus Kaempferia; species Kaempferia elegans. The sequence goes on from JBBPFQ010894161.1 coordinate 4,697, forward strand.
AAAGAGTTGTTTGTCATGATCAGAAGGTGCTACCTTGCGAGCAGGCAACAAGGAGGTTGCCTTTGTCACAGTGATCCTTTGCAATGAGGGTGCTATCGTTGGACAAGAGGAGAGTTGCAGAGAGGAGTGTTAAGTTTTAGTTCTGTGACAAGTGACAACCTGACTTTGAAAAGTAGTATTTGGGGATAATGTAGATTATTTTGACGGGAAAAAGTCCCTTGTAGTGTTCACTCCGATCTAATCTAACTATTGGACCAATCTATTTGACTCCATTAATGTGATCAGTTCCATTATGATCGACTCAATTGATATAATCTATTCCATTGGCTCAAAATATTGTTTTAATTTATGCAGTATCTTATAATTTTACTTTTAACTTAAAATCACATTACAGCTACAATTTTAAACCGTCGATTAACTTAAATTATCAACTAGTTTGGAGATTGGAGCATTGCAATTCCAGCCGTTGCTTTTCTTCCCATATCGCGATTACAGCCGTCGGATTGAGAGATAATTCCACTTCGACTCGAAATCTCACTCCGCCTGCATCGATCTGGGGCTCCGCTCTAATTGCCAGAGGACTATAAACAAGCTCGCCTCGTCGTCGTCGTCTCCACCTCGTTCGCTCGCGCCGCTGATCTGCTGCTGCTCCTCCTTCTCCAGTGTCTCTGGCGCATTGTAGAGCTCTCGAGGCCGTCGAGGTTAGCCATATCGTTAGCTAACTCATCTTTGGATCGGCAATCGCCTTTCCGATGCGACAGATCCGCCTCGAATCCCGCACGTCTTCGTTTCAGTTTGCGTATTTTAAGCATATCATTTGAATCTTGATTATTCCTGCTCATTTGAATGCTAAATGCTATCATTTGCAATGTTTTGAGCCTTGAGCAGCAACGAGTGGGATTTGTGGTTATTTGGGGTGTCTTGTCGGCTGGAGTTGGCATAAGAAGATACAGTCTTTTCTTCCTTATTAAATCCTATTATAAGTCGCATTTTTCAATTCCTCCAAGGAATCTTATCTGATTGTTTAATTCAATTCTGCTAGTGATGAATGTAGGTTGACAGAGTCGGAATATGTTAGGTTTTGTAAAGAAAAGTATATTCAGTAGCAATTCAAACATAGAAGTTGCAAGCACATCAAGTTTCAATATGTAAAAGTGATAGATTGAATCTGTCATTCAGTAAGAGTTTATTTTGATGAAGATGCTATTTATGGAATAATTCTGGATAATTACTAATTTGCATAAGAATTATCGAATGGTTGTAAAGTAGTACTCAATGACAATTGTCATGAATTATGTTAGACTTTCATTCACAACCAATTATAGGCAATCTTGATTATTTACTTAAAATTAAGAATCACAACCTTGCCCGAAACATCCTATAGTTATTATTGTCAACTCCATGGAAATAAATAACAAGATAAAGAAAAATAAAAAGTGAACAGGTGAATAGTATGCTAGGAAGTGAAAAGTGGCATAAATTCTAAATAATGATTGAGTCACTTAAGACAGTTGAATAAATAGTGGTAGAAGAATAGTATTCCTAAAGATATTAGAAAAGCAGTAAGAATTTATTTATAATCTGTTCATTGCCATTTCAATTTGCGAATACCAAATGATTCTATGAGATGTACTCTATATTTTTAATATCATTGCTATTATTGTCTGATAGATGTTGTTTCCTCTGAAAATTGTTATGAGTATGACAAGTAGTGACAAGTTGTAAACAATTTCAAATTCTTCAGTGGATTAACTTGCAAGTTTGAATGGTCTGTGGACAATACTGGGTTCTTCATGTCATATTTTTATTCCATCATAAATGACTTGGTCTCCCTAATTGTTTGGTAGAGGAATACTATTTCATTGACACCATACCTCAATTCGAATCCTAACTTTATTTTGTCCCGTGGAAAGAATAAGTCTCAACCACCTATATTGTTAATTTTCATCCGATTGTTTCATAATGAAGCATAAGTGTTAATTTCATTTCCTTTGTACTCGGTGAATAATAGGTTGAATCTTAATGTGTTGCCATAACAACAATAATATTTGTCTGTATTATTTGCATTTACTCTGGCAGATATGACTTGAACTAAACATTTGATGAACAATGTTTATTTCATATCATAAGCTGTCATTATTTTGTTTGCGGTTTGGTTTCCTCTCAATGATTATGTGGAATACTTTTTTTTTTCCTCATGGTGTTTCATCTATTTGGTTTATGCAGTTTTGAGAGATCATATTAGCAATCACGTGGAAAAATAGAACCATGAGTTCACTTCAAAGAAATCATTCAGGCAAGATTCGACATCGCAGACATTCAACTGAGGTTGGTGACTAGCAAAGATAATTTTTTACTACTCCATTGTATCCATAGTTGTTTGTTTTCAAGTGAATGTTGTTTGCAAAGTTCAGAGTTCAAATGTAAGAGTCTTCTTAATATTATATGATTGGTTCTTCAACTGTGTTACTCTACTACTTAGTACTCTCTGGAAAATGCATTATAAATTCGTTCTTCCACTATATAAGCTCTAAGAAAGAGTTATGATATTCAGATTCAACAATCTCCCTACAAATGTCAACACAATACTTGTAAGGGTATGAATTTTGAGTCAACATTCTAGAGGGATGTTTGTTTCCTCAGATGAATTCAGCCAAAAGGATGGCTATTACCATGGCTAAATAAACCAAAAATTATATGAAAAACCAAAAGTATATGAAATCTATTTGCAATTGACTTGTGGGAAACATTGAAGTCTAAGGGTTTATGGAGAGGTAGTTGCTCAAGGTTGGTGCTCATGCATGGGTTTGTGGCATGGTGTTTTATACAATAAACAAACTGGACGTGGTTAATACAAAATAATATATGTGTAACTTAATATTTCTTAGTATTATTCATTAGCTAATACTATTAGTTAATAACTTATTATACTACAGTGTCATTAATAATACTATTATGACTTGTTATATCTATTGCTAATCAGTAATTGATGATAACCTAATATTTTTATTGGCAATGCATATTAATTATATGATATTTATTTATCAATGACATAAATATGAGATCGTTAATATGATCTGATAATATTTGATATTAATTATTATTATATTATTAATACTTTGATACTCAAATCTGATAAGGTGGAAGAGAATCATTCATTACCAAGTAATATTTTCTTGCATGACAATTAGATTTAGATTGATTTTCTCTTAAAAATGGATCTTTATGACCATTTTAGTTTTGATGACTATATCTAATTTGCACCTTTACTTACTAACTCATAGTACTGTGAATAGATTTACTATGAAGTGTCATTTTATTTTTTTTTATTTTTCATCCTCAGTCTGCTCCTGATGTTAATGGTTCTGTTAAGCCTAGTTTACTTGTTAATGATCAAAACAAGTACAAAACTATGCTTGTTCGGGCACGTTCATCATTGTGGATGCTACTTGGGTTTTCATTGGTTATCTACATGGGACATCTTTATATTTGTGCTTTAGTTGTGGGCATTCAAATTATTATGGCGCGGGAATTATTTACATTACGGAAACAAGCCTATGAAGATAAGAAACTGCCAGGATTCAGAATTTTAATTTGGTATGTGGATAGTTGCTTAAATTACATAATTTTGAAGCTTGTGAGAGGGTTTTTTCTAGTTACTCTCATGGATTTTTTTTTCTCCTAAAAAGTTATTGGCGTATGAATAAACCTACCTAGCACAATCCATGGATCTATTGGCAGGTACTTTTTTTTCACTGCAATGTTATTTGCTTATGGGCGCTTCATCAGTCGACAACTAGTGAACACAGTTACTTCAGATAAACTATATTATAAAATTGTCAGTGGGCTTGTCAAATATCAGATGGTGATATGCTATTTCTTATACATAGCAGGTTGGTTATGTCTTCCTTAAAGGTTCTAATCAGGTTTCGGGTGACTAATTGAATTGACATTTTGACCTTATGAGCAAAAAATCAACTTTCCTCTTCCACAATAACTATAATGATTTGAAGTTTGAATTTCAAGAGTATTTTGTTGTTTTAGGTTTCATGTGGTTTATTCTTACACTAAAGAAGAGGACATACAAGTACCAGTTTGGACAATATGCATGGACTCACATGATACTTCTTCTAGTGTTTGCACAATCTTCCTTTACTGTTGCAAATATTTTTGAAGGAATTTTTTGGTAATTTCTCATGCAAATCTCAGTTTCATCGTTTTGTTTGTTTTTGAATATATTATCAAACAGTTTCTACATTGACTCCTTGTTTAGTTCTTTATCCGAATTCTTTCAATATTTCAATGCATTGAATTTAATTAAGATTCAGGATAAATATGATGTTAAGAACACTATTGATGCCCACTTTGATTTTTATATTTCACATGTCTTAAGTTGTAAAATTGACATATATTGTGTTCGATGGGTAATAAATATACTTTCATTGTATATATGTTTGACATTTTAACCAAGAAAGACGCATTAAAAAAAAATTCAATAATGACCGCATAAATGCCCTTGCACACAATATATACATTATGTATACACTTTTAAAAATTTCGAATCCATTCAAAGTTTCAAACTGAACTACATCCAAAGTTGGTCACCTTCAATTCTAGCTATTTATTCTGAATTACTATTTTTTCGTTGGGAATCAATGCCCAACAGTGTTTAGTGCTTTTCATCTTTTCTACGTTACCTGATCATACATCAATGCTACTTACTTTTCTTTTGACTGTCCCCTTCCGGTTTATTATGCAACAGAGTTAGAGGAGTGTTACTTGCTTTTGATCTAAAGTATACATGATTTTGAAAAATGAAACTTTGATTTTTTTTTTCAACTGTAAGAAAGATTAATTCACATAAATTATGAAATTAGAGTTTGTGCTGCACAGATGCGTCCAGCTACCCTATATCACCATCATCATTAACACGTGTTTGTCCAACTAACAACTACTCCATAAAAACAGCAAATTAATTATTTTCAGATTTAAACTTAAGGAAAATATATGTTTCAATTCCTATTCTTAGATTTCGTAATTTTGTATTAGCTATAACAGTCCTGAAATATTTTGAGATTTCCAGTTACTCAACCTCAACATGCCAGTGACCTTTGTAGAGTAAATATAACCTAAAATGAGATCATTTGTGTAAAATCAGTCAAAGTGGTAACTTTTAAGTGTTTTGTTAGCATTGCAATCAAGTCTATTCATCTTTAGAAAAACCAATGGAGACTTATATGCTTGAACTGGAAAAGAAATTAGTGAAGTAGTTTTTGGTTGATTAGGTTTTATTCTGAAGAACAAGTTTCCATCACCATGGAACTTACTCTATAATTTCAAACAATTATTGATACCTATATGGAATATTCATGAACATGAATAATATTAGCCAGTTTATTATCAAACAAATTTTCATCCCATGTCAATGAAGTAAATCAATGCATTTTTCTTACCAATTGAGAAAGAATACAGGTTCCTGTTGCCTGCTTCTCTTATTGCAATCAATGATGTTGCTGCATACTTCTTTGGCTTCTTCTTTGGGAGAACACCATTGATCAAATTATCTCCAAAGAAAACATGGGAGGGTTTCATTGGTGCATCTTTTGCAACTATTATTTCTGCATTTGTAGTAAGCTCTTCTGAACTCTTCTTGTTTTTTTTTGTACAACCTTCTTGTGTTTACTGTTGTTTCTCTTGTTTGTTTTATGTTCTTTACATTTTTGTATATAAAATCAGCTACGATATTTGATGAATTTACTACTTTTTTTATTTATTTAGCTAGCAGATATATTGGGGCGTTTCCGGTGGCTAACATGTCCAAGGAAGGTATTGAAACTTGTTCTGTGATATAAGAGGAATAATACTGTTCCAAAATTTAAAAATTCTTTGGAGAATCTTAATCTTATCTTTATTTCGTTCCCAGGATTTGTCCACTGGCTGGCTTCATTGTGATCCCGGTCTACCATTCAAGCCAAAAAGTTATCCCTTACCGGGTTGGGTATGATCTGATATGCACTAATTTAAGAAATACTATTCTTCTATTATAAAAGGTAAAGAAAATAAATTAAAAAAAAGGTACACCAGACCATATTTCTGCTTCATATACTAATTGTCCACTAGTCGATAAGTAATTATTTGATCGATTTGATTCACACATGCCAAAACATCCATCTATCTTGAAGCTTGTATTGGAGGTGATCAAATAAAAGTAATAACGCCAAATTTCTGGAGGAGATAATTTTTGCAGACAGGTGATTGTGCTTATTCTATGTTTCTTTGTTTCCTTATTTCAGTTTCCATGGAAGGAATGGTCAGTTATGCCCATTCAGTGGCATGCTTTAGCACTTGGACTCTTTGCATCAATCATAGCACCTTTTGGAGGTTTCTTTGCAAGTGGTCTGAAGCGGGCTTTCAAGATCAAGGTTCTTCCTCCTATTTAGTTATCGATTGTGTATTTACATCACAATTACATTTCATTATTCATTTTGCAGGATTTTGGCGATAGCATTCCTGGACATGGTGGGTTTACAGATAGAATGGATTGCCAGGTACTCTACTTGCCAATCATCTAGTTCATGTTTAATATTCAATGTGCTAGTTGAGCCGAGTTGCACAAGAACTAAACATTAAAATCTAAGGTTAAGGTCACCAGATAGATCAGTTTTGTTCACCTTTTGCCGTGCAATGTGGCTAATTGTAGCAATTGGTATGTCAAACACTCCTCGCGTCTTTCGGAACAATGACAAAATCTCTTTGCTCGTACATTATGTGTCAACATACAAACTTGAATCTCTCTCTCTCATCATTTGTTAATCAATCGATCTCCTAAAGCCAAGTGCCTGTTTCATTGCACCAGATGATGATGGCTGTCTTTGCATACATCTACCATCAATCCTTCGTCACATCCCAGGGATTTTCAGTAGAGTTGATCCTTGATCAGGTATTACTAGTCAGCCCTCATGAATGTGAATCCTACCAAAGGCCTTCGCAACTGACTGATCTGACTGGATCAAATGGATGAGATTTGATCTGTCTAGATTGGATGGCTGTTAACGGCCCGTCGTCTCAATGAATGTTTCATGGATAATAAACTTTGATGCTTTGAATCAGATAATAAACCATTTGACCGACGAAGAGCAGCATGATCTGCACTTTCAACTAGGGAAGATTCTCAAGGGAAGGCTAGAAGAACTACTACTACTACAATGAATCGTGATTTCTAGGGGAAGCATTCTTATCAGAGTGTGTAAGCATTGGCCATGGCTCGACAGTCGACAGCACTGTACATATCGGTATCTTTCTAAACACTTGGAATAGAGATGAGATCTCTGTGTGTGTTTTGTTTTTGAGTTCGGAAGACGTAATTGAGTTAGTAGTTCCTTCTGCCCTCCCTTATCTTATCACTGTCTTTCCTTTGTTTTTTTTTGGTATACTCTGCGTTGAAACAATGTGTTGAGTAGGGAATGTTGAAATAAAAAAAAAATAACAATAATAGATTTGGACATCTGTTTTTAAGTGTCCATAAACTACTTATAAGTGAATCAGATGAAAAATTGCTTATTTGCATAATTAGTCGGATGAAATTTAGACGTCTAAATTAATTTTTATAATAATAATAATTAAAAGAGGAACGTGCACCTCAACAAGTCCTTGTCATTTTATTTTATTTTTATTTAATAAAACATTATAAAAATGATGACATAACAAATTCATAAATATTAGTTTATTTGGATAAAAAATCATTCCAGCAATTAAATCAGTAGAGTTGGTGCTAATCGATAAGGGATTTACAAATCTTGAGGACATTTTAAAAAATAGATAAGTGTTAAATAAAGTTGAGTGGGAAAACGAAATTGAAAGAAATAGTATAGATTTAACCCTATATGCATATGGTGTTGCTGCAATATATCATATGATCGATTTTTAAAGGGCTACTGATCCCGTGTAAAGGGCTAGTGACCTTGGTAAAGGATCACTGTGCTGTAAATTATTTATTTCTCTTCCCGATTACACGAGAGAATCCCGGAGAGACCAGGATGAAGATTATCTCCTTTTTACTGCAATTACCAGTTTTTTTAGTATATCAACTGACAGTCACGAATCATGATTAATAAAACACACTTCTGCCAAGTTAATGATAAAGAAAACAAAGTTTGATTACGATGTTTTCCTACCATTCCCATGGACCAGATTGATCTTCCATTCCCATTTTAACCAGATGAACTAAGAAAATGATGTTTTTTATGGCCACTTATTTGTACTTACAGCTAAGTGAAAAACCTCTCTGGTACATGAATCAAGTTTCATTAGTCTTCAGTTGACATGTTTAACATCACCTCACTGAACAAGTCATATAGTTGGAAGTTGCTTCCAAGTTAACATTCATGTGGGGATCTGATTCGAACCAATAATGAGCAGAACCGATTTTCCGAGCAGGAATCGGTCTCTAGTTTAAACAGCAGAGCCTCATTTTTGTGGGATGATATCGGAGAATGAAAAATCATGAAACGGTGGACCTGTAAAAGATAGTTACATAAGAAATTGTAGAACGACAGTTATAAAATAAATAAGAATACCCACTGATCTCGTCTAACAACATATGCATAACATAGAGATAAAAGACGATGTAATTCTCATTGATATTGGAAATGTCGATAGTAGGCGATGTCTTTAGAGATCAACCATTGAGAAACAAGTATAGAACAAAATGCATACGATAACACATCAATAGATTTGATTCCCTAAAAATTCGTATACAACCAATATTCCTACATTTGGTTGCAAAAAAGAACTAACAAACAACAATTCTCAAGCAATTGGATTCTTTATTCTTAAGGAGATACTTGTTTTTGATTCTATTCCATTATTAAAAAAACATATGCTACTATATTCGACTATCAAAAGTATATATTATGAATAAGCAAAGAGGGCTAAGCCAATCAGGTGGTGAAGTGAACAAGTCAGACAGTGAGGAGCTGACTAGTAGGGCAAAACACACAAAGATGGGCCAAGCCCTGCCGAGCAAGTCAACCAAATTGAGGATGAATAGGCAACTTAAGCAAGCCAATCAGACTGATCGATGGGATAAACAATAGAACCTGTCAGACAAAGCGAGCAGATCAATCAAGCCAATCAGACAGGCAAGCTGGGCGAGTTTAACAATTAGATAAGGACAAGCCAATGGGCTAGGTAGAGTGATCAAACTAGATTTTGAAGATTACGCAAACTAGACAAGTCAAACAAAAATTTCATACCTATCCAATTAGAAACAGAAAAGATGCCGACAAATTTCTTTATAAGCTAGTACTACTGTTTATCTCAAAATACAAAACTACGATAGCTCAACACTCTCACCTTCTTGTTCGCCGAGTATGTAAAATGGAATATGAGCAACCATCTTTGATCCTCCCTCACTCCAATTGATGATTCCAGGACCATTGACCTGCTCAGTTGAAGGGCCCAAGATAGATAGACATATTGCTGGTTCACTCATTAAACCTAAGTAGTCACAAGCACGCCGCCAGACCCTCCTGTCTATATTTTTTGAACGTGCTACCTAACAAGGAGGCAAAAGCAAAGATTTCAAATTTCAAAAAGCATTGATAGAGTTATTGCGTAGCACAAATGCAATCCATCAAGGCAAATGCACAAGCATATACATTGAGTATTAAAATATATTGTTTAATTATACTAATATTTAAAGTATTTGTAATTTATAAACGCTCACAAGTTTCAAGCTATTAAATATGACAACTTAAGATTTTAAGTAGATTTGGTTGAATTTAAATTGGTTTAAGTGAATCAAATATGATTTTTTTAACTACAGATGTAAATCACTTGATACTGGTCCCTTTTAAAACCTACTTAGACAACCATATATGTAATTTTCAAATGCAACATGCAACACAAGTTAAAGATACAAACCTTAGCTAGAGACACCCGAGCCCTTGGAAGTAGCTCCTTGTGGCATGTTGCTAACTTTGCAATAGATGTCACCACAAAAGAAAGAAGTCTAGCTTGAGAAGATTTTCTGGAAGCCACGTTATTCGGCTCTACATCTAATTCCTGGCTCGAGCCCAGATGACTGCCCTTGAGAAGAGAGAGCATCAAAATTTGTCTTTTACATAACAATCTCTAAAAAGATATTTTAGCTGTGAAGACAAACCTTGATAAAAGATTCTCATACAGAAGCAATTCTAAGCTCTCAAAAAGTTCCCGAGCTACGTCTTTGCAGGATGAACCTCCAGCTCCATGCTCACCAATTGCCCAACATAAATTTAATGCCAACTCTGTCTGATTGAACCAATTGTCAAATTTACTAAATGCAATGGGAGATAAAAAGAAAGCAGCAGAGTAATCATCTAACAGAATTTTCTAGTGTCTGTAATTGTAGAAAAAAATGTCTGAGGTTGCAAAGAATAAATGCTTGCCTTTGCAGGGTTGTAGTAGGCTTCTCCTAGTCTATCTGTGATGGGCTTCTGCAGGTACATTCCAAGAGAGAAATCAATAATTGCACAATTAGCCACCACCATCACCAAGGAATATGCCAAGTAACAAACAAATAGAGTCCAATTACTTCAATCATGATAATAACAAAAAACATTTGTTTTAAGGTGAATACGCATAAAATGTGTGTATCGTGTCATGCCCATGTTAATATAATTTACACAAGAATATATTGCTTTGATATAACAGGTATTCATCAGATTCTTCTTATAAGTCTACAGAAACGACTGATGTGTTGAAGCATAACAGTTTTGAGGGCCCTCAGAAGGAACAATTTTTTGAGTAATTCCAGGCAATTGATTAAACATGTGAATTGTGTCAAAATTAAATGGGCAAGCAAATCTATATAAGCAATGCTTAATTTCATATCAAGACAAGCTTTGGGCATACCTTTAGAAGTGGAATAAAACTAGGACTTTGCTGAAATGCTGATAACAAAAAATCGGATAGTCTCTTTTGAACCTGCAACATGAAAACGTTGCTAATATAGATGCAGTAGTTTGTTTTTTCCTCTCCATTTACATTAACTCAAACAACTAAAGAAACCTATCACTCACAATCATTTAGTCTAGTGCTCTCTAATATCATCGATAAACAAAATAGGTAGCTTAATGGATCACATTTCCACCACTATCTGTCAGAAGCACCTTATACGAAATAGAATATTGCATATTGAATAAATTCAATTTGCATACCTCATAAGAGAAGACCTTGTCAGGGAACGTCGTAGCATACCTTGACATAACCAAAGGAATTAATGCGCAAAGTAATGCTGCATAAATTATGTAAAAAATAAAAGGTAAACCAAAGGTAACCAATAACAATACAACTGTAGCATTGTGCACACATATGATTCGAGAAAAGGAAAAACATACAGTCATTAACATCTCGCAATGCGATTGAAAAATACAGAGAAAGGAACTGAGGTGTCATATCAAGCACTTCTTTTAGCCTTTCGGACTGTGTATTATTTATAGCTGCCTGTAATATTGCAGCCATAGCAGGAGATGTCCAGTGGCGTTCCTGAAATGAGATGTGTGAATAGGTTTAATTCTAGCAGCAGCAAGTGTAAATGCTAGACCACCTTGTAGTGAGTGTAAAACCACTAGCAATATATAAAGGCTAGTTGGGGCCTATGAAGCTAGAATGTCAGAACGTATAAAACCATTATGCTTCTACATTTGATATCACAGATTTTCTGTTGTTACTCTGTTGGTTAGAATTTAACAATATGAAAGTTCCATGTGCCCGCTAGGATGGACTAAAAACAATGATTGAGAATCTTGGCAATTCGACAATAAAAAATATGCTACTTTTTTTTGATAAATTAAAATATAATTTGAAATGTGATAGGCTAATATGACAAGATGGAACATGTAGCTGGGACAAAAAGGATGAGATTTATATAGCTGATCTCAATATGGGATGATGATGATATGCCAATTTTGACTGCCGCTGTCCACATATGCTACTGGTAGATGGATAATAACTTACAGTAATCCCATCATTTTCATCTTTAAGAAAGTCAAGAAATACAGGGTCTGAAACATCTATGCCATTATTATCATCAGATCCAGAGTCACCTCCTCGATCTTCTATTGCTGACCCTGTATAAGCTTCATCCATCAGAGCAAGTAGCATCTGCCATACAAGCAGAGAAACATAAATGGTGAGTATCCTTAATTCTTCATGAAACGAACAAGCATTTTATTCTCTTAGCAGCAAAGATGTAAATTGAAAAGTTAAAAATATGTAACCTCAGGTGCTGCACTCTTCTGGATCAAAGCAATGCTGCTGCCAACCAGAGACCTTGAACTTTTTTCCACTTTTTCCAAAGCCACAACTAGTACTGATTAAGGAATAGTAAAAGTACATTCAGAGTTCCAAACTCCTTTCACATATGCTATGTACATAGCAACTTTACAAGCCAAATGAAGGAAAATTGAGACATTAATTTTCAAATTTGTAGGTCTCAAAGAAAGTTCACTTCTTTTTAAGCAAAAATGATTAGAACTGACTAGTAGACTGATTCAATCAGAATGATGGATACAAACCGATTAAGCCCAAGATCAAGCATTTCAAGAACCAAAAAAGTAGCGATGAGACATGCAGGGTGACCTGGTTCAATTCCACCTTTTGGTTTTTCCAGATACATTATGCTTTAGCCAGTTGGGTGATTGGATTACCTGAACCAGTGAACCAATCCCACAAGAACAATCTGTCCAGGTTAAAAAAAAAATTGTTTTGGAATGTTGTTCTTCAACCTTGGATAGATAACCCAAGGAACTGCCTTAAAGTGTAAATAAAACACAACTCCCAACAGGAATTGCCATCAAATATTAAAAGTTGGAGAAAAAAGATGAGTTATCCTTCTAAGAATATAGTCCAAAATGCATATACCCACTTTTATGAGCACATTAAAATATACATTTCTAGCTGCTAGGTTGATATATTGTTTTAGAAGATTCTAAGATATTAAGAAAAATTTAAATTGTGCTAGCACTACAAGAAAACTATAAATGTAAGCTCACTTGGTAAATCCATAAGCGTTTGGAAAAGTGGAAGGAACGATCCAGTTGACATCATTGCTGGCAAAAGCATCATAAATGCATTCGCCAATCTGGAAAGTTAATTACAAAAAGCATTAGCTACTTATTACAAGTAGTGAATTTTGTAAGAACTTGGCATGCTACAACTAGAAAACAAGGTAGTAAGTGGGGAACAAACTGTTGCATTCTTTATGCTTATTAACATTACAGTAACTTTAACATCATATAAAAAAAAGTTCAAAAAACATCACATAACAAAGAGAAAGCATTACATATCATAACATCAAATGAGTGACAATGCTGACCTCTTCCCATTCCACACAATCAGCTTCAGAAGTAAAGGAAAGAACTGCAAACACAAATAGAAAGTAACAAATAAGTATCTAGATGCAACAGCTACTTGCAAGGAAATAAACCATAAATTTCATGCCAAAGAGCTATTTTCTCTTGAATAATAAAGGAGGGACCTAACCACTAACATGGTTAAAGTGGGCTGTAAACATAATCTCTGCATATTATAATTTACCAAAATACTATTAAGAGTATGTCTTAGGAGTAATTAAAATGCCTAATGTAAAATTTGCTTCAATTTAAACTCTGGGCATTTTTCTAAGATCAGTATCTCAAAAACAGTATTACGATACAAAAAAATTAGCTATGCCAATAACTGTCTGGGACTTATTAAATTATTAGTTTTCTTTCATGAGAATACCTGTGGAAGTAGGGTTGGAAAATCACTCAAAATCTTTGGTTTGTTCAAATTGAGAAAATCCAATGTAGCTTTTGCAACAACTGGATCTGCAAACTCCCTATAAACAAAATCACCAGAAAAAAAAATCTTGTATTATATCTTTAGCTAGTCTTCAGCAGTAGACTAAAAGCTGAGAAGAGAAAAATTAGCAAAAGCCTGTTTGGAAAATCATCTTATCATTATCATTCTTGTCTCTTAAGTTGGTACCACATTACAAATTTGTTCTAATATATAAAATGCTTCAACTTTTATGTGCTACTTCAGCAGATGAATAACACCATTTTTATCTACAATAGGACTGAAATTCCAACCGTAATTGTCAATCCCAAAATTTTAAATGCCTTCATCAAATTTGGTGCAGTTACAAAATCGCCGGATTAGCATGATAGCATCATATTCCCTATTTCTAATTAATAAGAAAACTATTTTTTTGTAGCATGGTCGATGACTAGAAATATGCATGACACAGATTAATTCAATAGCAAGGATCTGAAATTTGCTCTAGGAAACCTTTGAGTCGATAATAATGTACACTTTAGTTAGGAAACTTATGAGGGAAATGAAATTAGAAAATTGTACAAGTAGGAAAGGTGGTCTTTCTCGTATTTATGATGCATCCGAAGCCCTATGTGCAACATAACACAAGGTTGTGGGAAATCAAGTTTAGGAAAGTGAATTGTTAATGATTTCAGATTAGAAGTAAGAGGAAGAGGATCAATGGGATGATTCATTACTGTTGGAACCATGTATTTACATACATATGAAAATTGGTAGATAAAGTCACACAGTCCATGAATTCAAAAATCCACCAAGATTTTCTTTGGTTTTACACACAATGGCAAGCCTAAAGAAAATTGTAAGCCCAATACAAGTTTGAGGTTTAAGAAGGGTTCAATACTCAAAATTATTCCAACAAGAGGCTAGTTTACTCAAGATGTTGTACAACCATGCACCAATAAAAAGCGTGAAGCTTCTTAAAACAGGAGAAAGCTACCACAAAAACACAGATCATGATATATTTCATTAATCAGGAATTCAGCTCATCCACCTAAATGACAAGCATGTCTGATCTCTTCAAACTAGAGAAGGGTCTAATGACCATTTAGCAGTAAATTGAAGCCAAGAGTCAATTACAAAGTAAAATGAGAATCAAGAATCATAAATAAAACTCTTACACTACTGTCCACTTGAGACAGCATATAAATTGGCATTTACTTGTTGTCTACTTGCTTATGAGCACAAACGAAATGCAAATGCAACACAGAATAAATCAGGAATGTTGAAGGTACCCAGGCATAAAGAAGAAACAATTACCTACTTAAGCATGAACGGAAGAAGGTCTTTAAACTGGGATCAGCATCATGTAGAACCACTTCTCCAAAATCAAGAAAAAATTGAAGAATAGTCTGCCCTTTTCAAAACAGAATAAATATAATATATCATCTTGCCAAACCAAATGATAAAAAAAAAAATACAGTGTGACTATTACTTCCAAGTGATGACAAAGTGATCAGTATTTAGTGTTCGACATATATAGCTCCTTGAATTATGAAGACGGTAGTTGTTCCAATTGACCAACTTAATGTTTTATTCTCATGCAAACATATTTTTTTCTTTCATGAAAAAAATGATACGAGCAAACAACTAGTTCACTCAAAAATGCTCGTGAACACATCAAGTTTGCTTCTCCTGTTAATGATTTCGCTTATGTCTTAAGTTTTATTTTTTTTATATTACCCCGTAAATGCAAATCCATTTAATAACGCTCCTAAACCTGAGATAAAGTTTTCAGTATTATACTACTACATCACTCTATCCGATCTGAACAAGTGTAAAAACAAGTCTCTTTTCTTCAGCTAAGAATAATTGAGCTCCAGAAATCAACATGACATACAGACCTAGGATTGTATGGATGTACATTGCAATCCAAAAAGAAAAAAGGTAAATTAGCGGGAGCCCACCAGCAAGAGAACTCCATGGGATGTCTGCGACTGCGGCAGCGCCGAGATGCATCGCTGGAATAGCTTGTTGATCTGCGGGTACGCCCGAGCCACCAGCTCCTCAGATCCTCCTTCTTTGGATATCTCGTGGATCTTCCTGATCTGCAATAAATAATCCAGTTAAATTGATAGAGTGGACTCCGGCAGACGCTACAAGAGTAAGGAGGCGGAGGCGGACGGTTTGGAGGATGTAGGGGTCGGAAGCAGGGTCGCTGGCGGCGGAGGAATCCCTGGCGTTGGAGGAGAGCGATCGGAGGTGGAAGTCCCATTCTTTTTCTCTGTTGGCCCTCGAAGCGGCGGAGGTCGTCGTCGTCGCCATGATTTCGCACTTCCTCCGCCACTCTGGTCGCAGGCTTCCGGCGTCGAGGCGAATTTACCAAGTTTTCAAAATTAGCATAAAATTAAAGGGGAAACCCGTAAAATCCTCCGGATATTTCCAAAAAAAACCCCGAGATATATAAATTCATTAATAAAAAAACAAAAATAAATAAACTTGATATTAATAAATTTAGTTTGTTAATATTTATAAATAAAATTCAAAAATAGATTAGAAATAAACTTTTTATTAATTTAAATAAATTTTTATTATAATTTTTTTAAATATTTATTATCTGTAATATTTATTATATATTAACATTAAAAAAAATTATGAATCATGATTTCTAAGGGAAGCATTTGTTATCATAGTGTGTAAGCATTGGTCGTGGCTCGGTAGCACTGTACATATCGGTATCTTTCTAATCTCTCTGCTACCCTTCCCGTCAAGTCTCTTTTATTTTCACACAATTTGTATTAAAACAATGTGTTCAGTGGGGAGATGTCGAGTTGAAATCAAATAAAAATAATAATAAAAAATCTCCTAAAGTTCTAGAAGTTTGATCCACGAACTATTGGTGAACTCAAAAATGAAATAACTATAAAGAAAACGAGTATAATTTCCCACTCGACATCATCACCCCAAATTTCCTCCGTCTTACTTTCGTCCCTTCGGCATTGTTCCGAGTCCCACCTCGAGTCTGTTTACTAGAGGTGGACCTCGGGTGTTCATCTCCTAAGGTGGACCTAAGGTGGTATGTCCGCGGTCCGTCTGAGATGTCGGTTGCTTCTAACGTGAAGCAGTCGCGACAATGCAATCGCAACGCCTCAGTACGAAGCAGTTGCGACGCGTCAATGCGAAGTGATGCTTTCCTGCCTTTTTGGATTTATAAAAGGAATGTGAATGTTGATTTCTAATTATTGCAATTTTTCTCTTCTTCTTCTTGCTCTCGCTCGTGATTTCTTTTGCGTATCCTGAGGCTTTGCTTTTGGCGATATGAGATTAAATCTGTGGCGGTGTTTATTTTGAAGTGCACCTACTAACACTGCAAGTGGTTGTCGGATCTTGAGAGGATTTTGCCGGCGAGCCTGTGCACCGTTGGGTGGCAATAAATTCTCTAAGGACAGTCCGCACGCCGACGCTTCAACCCCATAACTTTTTCTCAATTCTCACTCTTAATTCTATCTGTTATTATTTTCGATGTATATTCTATCGAGTTACTATTTTACAACAGTAGCATACCTCGACATGACCAAAGGAATTATCTCTTGCTCTCGAAACATAAAATGGGGATATTAGATTAGTTACATGCAATTTTTATAAGGTTTATTAGTGCTGAAAAGCTTTGAAAACTGCATCGACTCTGCTGATGTTCTAAAACATCCTAGCTGGGCACAGGACCCCATATGCGAACTTTATGTCAATTAATATATCAATTTTTCACCCCGCTTAAGTAATAAGGCAAAGTGCCTCGAATTAAAGTTACCATGTAAAATTATTCTGCTGTTAGATAATTTCAGGGGTGCTTAGTAGACGGGTTTAGAAGACGAGAATGAGAATGAAATAGACTTCATTCCCATTCTTGATGCTTGGTAGATGGGAATCGGAATTTGAATATGGGTATCATACCTCTAATTTCATAACCAATACCCCTATGTTATCGTTAAACTCATTCCCCCCTCAATCATACCTATTACCATTCCCATTACCAAATATATACAAAGCAGTATCCTAATAGCAAGCAAACTACAGCTAGCAAGGTGAATATTGTAGCTCTATGATTTCCGAAGTAAATGAAATCACTTTGCTACTTGCAAGATAGCTATAAATTTATTCATCTTTGGATTTTGATATAAACTCAATCATTAATCAGATTCTATGATAGAAATGGCCATTTCTACATGATTTGAAGCATTTTTTACTTCATGCATCATATTGTTTCAACTTGGTTAATTGCTAGATTCCCTTTCATATGTATGTCCATGAGCTTCT
>JBBPFQ010894270.1:0-11790 GCA_037974815.1 Kaempferia elegans
ATGGAATTGTCCTGGTTTACTCAAACAAACATTAGGTTAGTTCAGTTCAATGTTCACTTAATAGTCACTCTCTCTAATTATATCTGTATAATCTAATTGTGTATTTGATTTTGTCCAGTTTACCCTTTATCACAGCTACTGCGATGGTCCGACGCACATAGAGACAACACTTACAAGGGCCAAATTTGAGGAACTTTGTTCAGATCTTCTGGACAGGTATGCCAAAACCTTATTTCTTGATATTCCCTAATCAGAAATGTGCCAGTTAGTGTTTCTTATGAGACAGGAAACGACAAACCAAAATTCTGCTGAGTTTAGATATATCTTAGTTTTATTGTAACATGTCTGTTTCATTGTGGTTTTTTACTTGGAACTTATTTAATCTTTGTTCTACTTGTATTGATTGTCATACCAGGCTTAGAACACCGGTTGACAATTCCTTAAAAGATGCAAAACTCTCATTTAAGGACATAGATGAGGTAATCCTTGTTGGTGGGTCAACTCGTATCCCAGCAGTACAGGAACTTGTGAAGAAGATGACTGGAAAGGATCCTAATGTCACTGTCAATCCTGATGAGGTTGTCGCGCTTGGTGCTGCAGTTCAGGTTTGGCTTCCAAAACCATTATTATTAATCATGCAAATAGTTATTTTAAATTTATTCTCTTATGTGTATTTTTCATTTTTTAAATGTGATAAATTGATGCCTACGAGTCCAGTTTTTGTCCTCGAAACTTATTAGAGCTCTCCTAGCATGCAGAGGTTTATATTAACTATGACAGAACAATAATTACAAATAGAGAAATCCGATGCTTAAGATGAGTCAGTGGAATATATGTTTTTATATGCATTCGAGTTCATAACTAGTAAAATCTTTGGCTTAATGTTTTGCCCAAGTTCTTTGCTGATTCTGATATTATCATTTACATTGTGCACACAAATTTGCGGGGAAACAATTTTGGAGCAACGCTTGTCTTTTGTGGTGGGGTTATTAGCTTTGCTTGTTATTGGCTTGTAGCTAGACATTCAGCATTTACTTGAGGTGCATTTGTGAGCAGATTCCAATGCCTGAAGCACATGAATATTTTCTCAGTATTAGCTTTTGCTCGTCGTTTTTAGGCAGGAGTGCTGTCTGGTGATGTCAGTGACATTGTCCTCCTTGATGTCACACCGCTATCTCTTGGTTTGGAAACGTTGGGAGGGGTGATGACAAAGATCATTCCGAGGAACACAACACTTCCGACTTCCAAATCAGAAGTATTTTCCACAGCAGCAGATGGTCAGACGAGTGTCGAGATAAATGTTCTTCAGGGAGAGAGAGAATTTGTGAGGGACAACAAATCACTTGGCAGTTTCCGTCTCGATGGGATCCCTCCAGCACCACGAGGAGTGCCACAGATTGAAGTTAAGTTCGACATTGATGCCAATGGCATGCTGTCTGTAACTGCTGTGGACAAGGGCACCGGAAAGAAACAAGACATCACCATCACTGGCGCTAGTACCTTGCCTAGCGATGAGGTGAGATTTTCATCTATTTTTCATATTTGAGTTTCTCTATTGACCAAGTAGAAATGATCCAAAGAATTTTGAGATCTCGTTTTCCAGTTTTAGTCAACTGTACTATATGAATTTATGCAGGTAGAAAGAATGGTGAAGGAAGCTGAGAAGTTCGCGAAAGAGGACAAGGAGAAGAGGGATGCCATCGACACGAAGAACCAATCTGAGTCTGTTATTTATCAGACGGAAAAACAACTGAAGGAGCTGGGTGATAAAGTACCTGCAGCTGTCAAGGAGAAGGTCGAAGCCAAGCTTAAGGATCTCAAAGATGCAGTTGCAAGTGAATCGACTCAGGGCATGAAGGACACAATGGCTGCATTGAACCAGGAGGTCATGCAGCTCGGCCAATCACTGTATAACCAACCTGGTGCAGCTGGTGCCGGTCCAACTCCTGGAGCTGAGGGTGAGTCTGCAGGAACATCGCCCGAGGAGTCTGATAACGGCGATGTTATCGATGCTGATTTCACCGATAGCAAGTGAGAATGGTAAGGTGGGTAGGAGACAATTTTCACAAAAATCGTCAGCTATATAGGTGAAAAAAGATTTGAATCCTTGAAGACCAACACTACGAGCACACTCGTGGGATAGGTGCCAACGGGTTTGTGAGCAAATTATATGCATTAAGGATAAATATGAGGTTTATTTTCCTTCAAGAAAAATGCTGCACATTACCACATCTTTTTTATTTTGTATGCTCAAATTATGGATTATTAGTGCTTTGAAAGCTAGATTATTCCAGTTGATCACTATTACCAAAAACTAATTCCAAAGTTTGTGGGCTACATCAACTTAACTGTTATCAGCAAAACAAAAAACACAATATGCAAACTTGAAACACACTGCAGAGGAATATCAACCTGGCTGCACACTACATAACTCTATCTATATGCTATGGCCTAAGGGGCTTATTGCTCAGGCTTCCTGTTGAAGTAAAATCAAACCACTGGTATAAGTGAGGGCTTGGGTTCATGATTAGATTGCTGTTCTTTACCAGATTCATCCGTAGCCAAATCTTGTGCGCCAAGGCAGAAGTACTGGTTCATCAGACGAATATTTACAAGACTAGTTCTTGGTGTCACAGTATCCGCCGTCGCACTGCAATTTATTGCAGAACTTGAAGAGGAGGCTCTATCATTTTCACTACCCAAACATACTCCTTTGTCTCTCTCTGTTGTAGATGATAATGATGATTGCGAAAACGAGCCTGGGGCAGTATGGGCAGCCGGAACCAGATGAGGCATGGTTTGAAACACTCCTCGCATTAGACTCGCTGTGATTTTTTTCTTAGTAGTGGAACTTGGCGTTGGAGCAGCACTTCTGACAGAAAGCTTTCGCTGCTTAATAATACCTTGTGCAGTTGTCGAGAAGCGTTGTCGGAGGGGAGTTGGAGGATCTTCTTTGTCCACCAATTCCTTCAAAGATTCAAATGATTCGTCATCTCCAAACTTATTTGGCGTCTCGGATGTCTTCTCCTTCCGACGAGGCCACCTGAGTAGAATCTTGAGATGCCTTGCTGCATTGCTAATAGGATTTTGTCTCTTCTTATCGGAAACCCCATGGCTTTCTTCCAAGGCACTACTTATGTGGGTGGCCTCACTTTTACTAGCAGTGGAGCATGAGCTCGGCCTTCCACTGGCCTCAGAAGCTTCGATCCCTGTGTATAAGAAAATTTCGGCATCCGAAACCCTAAACAAAGTACCTGGACTACTTCCGGCGCATTGCATTTTTATGTGGGAAGCAATGGCTGACCTTGCCCTGTAGTCCTTCGACTTAGCAATTCCACCAGCAGAAATCAATTGTTTGATAAGCTTCTCGGAGGATGCTGATTGCGGGTGCTGCCTGAGTATGTCCAAGGGCGTAATACCATCATTATCTCGAATATTAAGGTTGATAGATCGAATCTTCATCAGAAGCTCAACAAGGTCGGTATGCACATTGCTAATGACAGCCATATGGAGGACAGTCCTTCCATCATTGTTCCTCTGATTAATGACGTTGTCGATATTTACAATGGTTCCATTAACCAACTGCTTCATGAGATTCATTTGCCGATCAAGTCTTTTGAAACCGGGCGTGCAGAAGCCCGCCACTGCCATATGAAGGAAAGTATCACCCGCATTGTTTGTTAAAAGGGAGCATGTGGGAAACCTCATAACTATGGCTTCAACAACCGATAAGTATCCTCTAAAAGCCGCCACGTGCAAGGCTGTGTTTCCTCGTCTATCTCTGGAGTCAATCACATCAAAACATACAAGTAGATCCTGGACTACCTGCATCATTCGATAGTTCTTACAAGTGTGAAATAGAGTTGACTAACCCAGATACAAATATGCGATAAGAAAGTTGCTAAAGAATGGCATGAGATTAGTAAGTGAAAGGCAAGATTCTAAATAGCATTTACAAGTTACTAGAGACGCGTAAAATATTATGAATTTATCTTTGACTAGTCATAGGTTGATAAAAGGTATATCAAGTGAATATCTTTCATTCATACTTAATATCTTTCAGCTTCTACCCCTTTCTATCCTCCCAACTAAACAAGGTCCTAGGGAGTAGGGATGAACACTATCAAAGATGGTATGCTCCCTACACTCCTTTCTTCATTCGTCCTTAATATCAAACCGTGGTGTGCTCCCTACAATCCTTTCTTCATTCGTCCTTAATATCTTTCGGCTTCTAACCTCCCAACTAAACAAGGTCATAGGAAGGACGAACAACATCAAACCGTGGTATGCTGCTCCCTACAATCCTTTCTTCGATCCGACAAACAACTTACTAATGCAAACAATGAATTGAGATCAAAAGTAGAAGCATTACTTACCTCAACCTGTCCTCTTCCGGCGGCAGAGTGCAAGATAGTCGATCCCTGAGTATCTCGGTAAGCCAATACATCTGAGCAATCGGCAAGAAGTTCCTTCAAGAACTCCAAGTTTCCTCCTCTGGCAGCGGAATGCAGAGCCCTGTTCACCATCTCCCACCTAAAGTCAGAATCAAATCCTCCACCACCCCCACCACCACCAGTGTCGCCGCCGCCACCACCGCCAATGGAAGATCTCGGTGACACTGCAAAATCAAACAGCAGCCTACAAACCTCTGAATTCTTGCTCCTCGCCGCGGCATAAAAGATATCAGTGACACCATACTCTCCTTCACCAAACACCACCAAGGGGTCTCTCTCGAGCAGCTCCCTCACGAAGCAGATGTCACCGGCAGAGGCTGCTGTGTAGAGTAGCCACCCACCGTAGCCGGCCCGGACCAGCGAGTTCTTCTTGTGCTTCCTGTCGCACTCATGAAAGAGATTCCGAGCCACGAAAGATCGGTTTTTGGCGACGTCGGCGAACTGCGCGTCGTCGTCCCACACCGTCTCCAGCCGCCGGATGCGGCGAAGCGACGAGAGCTTGATGAGGAGATTGGCGTCGAGGTGAAGCAGCTGCCGGACGAGGTCGTAGTGACCATTGGCCGCTGCCCAATCGATCGGAGAGGCGTACCACCACTGGTCGCCTGTGCTCTCCCACCGGAGCGGGAAGTAGGGTTCCGGCATTTACCTGAATCAAAAGAAGCCAAATCTCATCAAAGTATCAAAAACCCTAGTTTCACACACGGACAGCCGAACTTTCACAAGAAATCGCCAAAACGGTACTCGCGCCAAACAAGGTCCAAACAAAGCATCCCTAAACCGCGCATTTCCAATCCGAAGGAACCCTAAATAATCCCCAAACAGTAAAGCTCCAATTCTGGAGATTATCTCGCTGCAAAGAACGACAACAAAAATTTGGAAATCCAGACAAGTAAACTTACACTAGAAGCGACACGCCCAGATCAAGGAGGAGAAATGAAGTGGAAATCCATCTTCTTTCAGATCAACAGCTCAAGAAGTAGCAGAGAACACGATTATATAAGAGGTAATCGTGGCGAAGAACCCAGAGCTCGCTCTGCCACCAAAAGAGACCAAAGAAAAAAAAAGTGGGGAAGAGCTTTTGAGTGGGAGCAGCGAAGATAATGATGGCGACTGTCAACTCGCCTCCATCTCCATGTACGTATCAGATAAGATCAGGCTCATTCATACCCAAAAAGAGGCCCGAACTGGTAGAACGATCGATCGTTCCAGCTCTTCTGGACACTTTGGCAGAGTGAAAGTTCTAAAGTTGAAGGGAAATTATGAAAAATAGCCCCTGGGGTTTAGGGTAATCCTTGAAACAACGAATAAATTATTATAGTGCATTTTTATAAAAAAAACTATTATTTCCATTTTGCCTCTAAAAAAACACCAACTTTTTAATAAGTATGGAGTAAACGTTAAGAAATACTTCATTTTACCCTTGTATTTCAATATTATTGTTTCACTCTTAGCACTCGATATATAAGGATGGTAAACGAATCAAACTGAGTCCAACTTTATGCTGTTGAAGCTTAATTTAGTTTATTATTTATGAGTTTGAATTTGATTCAAACTTAACTCGAACTTAGTGCATTTTAGGGGTTATCGAGCTCTAACTTTAAACTTGTTTGTTTTTTTTATAGTTTTAAATTTATTTGATTGATTAATAAGTTTGATATTATAAATTTATTTATTAGTTTTAAATTTTTTTTAATCTATTTATAAGTTTGATAATAGTTTTATTGATAAATATATTTTATAAAATTTATAAATAGTTCACTATCCGTGAATAGGAACATTAATAAATTAAACACATGTATTTAAATTTCATCATTTAGTCAAGTTTATTTCATTAATTTGATCATTTAGTCAAATTTATTCATTGAGATGAATATAGATAACCATTTGCCAAAAATATCCTCGATCCATTTACCGTCCTACTCTATGTACATTATTGAAATACTTATATAATTTTATTGTTATCGTTTTATCCCTCTTTTCTCCTCTTTTGATTAGTATTGTCGAATTCATCTCTCCGTTATTGTTACAATGAAGAGGATGAATCCATAAATAAAACAACAAAAACAACAATAATAATATTAGAGTTGGAGAGATGCCAATAAAAACCTTAGATGGAGTTTTTTAAAAAAAGGTAATGACTTGGCCACAATTTTTAAAGTGATAATGTAGAAAAGAGGAAAGCGGAGAAGCAAACAAAACGCTAGAGATTGAATCTTTTGCAACCTCTAGTACATGTGGAGAATATCACTAAATTCTATAGACCAATAAATATACAAAAAATATATATATATTTTTATTAATAATAAAATAGTAATAATAATAATAATATCTTTGTGACTCCAAATATTGTGGAAGTGGCTTTGGAGAATCCACCATTAATTGTTTGTATATGCAGTCCATAGAGTTATTTTCAAGGGGTCAATATCGACTTAATTGGTAACTAACTAAATTAAGAATTTTAGTTAAAATATAATCTTAATTACATGTTTTAGCAAAATATAATTTGATACACATTTTTTTTTTATCAGAAATTGATTAATTAATTAGACCTGTTAAATGTTTAAAAATTTATTAAATTAGACTCAATAAACTAAAAGTTACTAAAAGAAAGAAGTTATTGTATCTTGTAGGCAAGAATATTATATATCAAATTAAAAGATTTAAAAAAATAATTTTCATAAAATTATTACAATTACTTATTTTCCTTCATCTTGTATGTTGTATGATAAACGTATTGTGAGAAAAATTCTTTTTATTTTTATTTTTCCTAATTTATCATAATGGTGATAATTGCACTTGTCACTATCAATTACACTTCAATTATTTAGGGGAATTATGTTAGTCGATCTTTAAAAAAAATTGAGCCAAAATAATATTATTGAAAATTTTAATATTAGCAAATTAGATTAAATTACACCTATCATAATAAAAAAAAAATCAATAATTTTCATATTGAAATTTCTTCAAAGTACATTTAGTTTTGAGGTAATACGTCATTAATCAAACTTCAAAATCAAGCTACACATTGCACATGATAGAAACTTGACAAAGTCATTGGTTCCTCATAATTAGCAATTATCATAATATATATATTTTTTATAAACACATTTAAGTTGAAATTTGAGATGTGACAAGTTTAATTATTTATATTTGTTGGATTTACTTAATGCTTAGTAATGATGTTGCCAAGTGTGTGGCCGATTTAAACTATTGGAACCACTCACAC
The DNA here is from genome assembly GCA_037974815.1 of Kaempferia elegans. Classification (NCBI taxonomy): domain Eukaryota; kingdom Viridiplantae; phylum Streptophyta; class Magnoliopsida; order Zingiberales; family Zingiberaceae; genus Kaempferia; species Kaempferia elegans. Next base: position 7,681 of record JBBPFQ010894270.1, read on the forward strand.
ATTATGCTTTGGCAAAATATGCACAATTTATAGTGTATAAATAATACACCACTTATGATTTAGAAAAAGTCATCATCATTACTCATGATTACCCTAACTAACTATTTGGGGTTGTTGTAAATTTCATTGTTCTTGATATTACTTTTTTTAAATCTTAATAATCCAACAAATTTATTGATCATTTTTTTGTAAACTTTGCTTTTTCTAATACCCCAATATTCTAATCCTTAAAGTGTAATAGATCATATGGAAGTTTCATAGAACTTTCATTTTAGTCCTAGGAATACACACTATGCAATGGCCTCACAAAACTCCACAAGCTCATACACATGAGACATTGACTTAAGATATTAATGATTTTTCCCCTAATCAAAGCTTCGACAAACTATAGTAGGATCATATTGAATTGTCATTAAAATCATGAGAAGTTGAAGTTGAAATATGGTTACACAATTTTTTTTATTATTGTTGGTGTTTAGGTTAGTTTATGTCAATTCCACTAGAGAAAACTTATTAGCAAGGGTGGGACGGTTGTTTTCTATTTCGATTAGTTCCATCATTCATTAAACCTGAAATCTCAATAGTTAGATATATATGCTGGTTTAGAGTGTCAACATGGTGTAACATCAATTTAAGAGAATGACAACTGAAAGAATTCTTGTCACTGTCATTTTCTAAATAAGAAAGCAATGTGAAGAACATCTTGACTAATTTCTACTAACATTAGAATCCATTTAAATAATAGATTAATTGAACCAAATTAAAATTTGCAATTAGGTTTAATACATAAAGGCATATTGCGGCCAGATGCATAAATCCGTATTTCTTCTAAACAATCTCCTAATTGTTCCAGAGCAACTAGGAAGAAATTCTTTAATCGTAAGAAATTCTTTAATCGTAAAGAATTCCTATCCAAAAATTTTTGCAACTCAATCATGTATGATGGAATCATGAGATATTTGATCAATTTTAATTCTATCTATAACTCACTAGATGCTCAAGAAACAAAGAGAAGATGCATGCTAATGAGATATATATCCAACAATAAGAAGGAAAAAAGATTAAGGAAAAAAGATTTAATAGAGAAACTCCTAAGCATTTGTTAATCCCAAGTGTGTCCGTATCAATAGAACGGGTGATTGCAATTAGGTTTAGGATTTAGAGGGGGAAAAGGTTTAGTTACATTTGATAGCAAACATGTGGCATTAGTGAGATTTAAATCATGGCTGGGAGCATAAAAAGGTGGCATCATATGGCACATGCCCATAAAGTGAACATCAAAAAGTGGCTTTCACATGCCATGGGACTGAAGCCATAACTAAGTTTCTAATGATTGTGAATGCAAATGGACGACAATCAGTCAAAGTATTGTAACTTACACAATCGAAACAATAGGCATCCGTAGCGAAGTTTGTTAGCAATGGTCTAAATGACACTTGAGGATGCCGCCTAGGCAAAAGGTGGACATCACCCACCTCACATTTATCGAAGACGGCCTTTTAAGGCGCGCGGATAAAGCAATGGTAGGTTAAAAAAACCCCTTCGCTTTGATTTTAAAAAACTCACCTCTTTTTGTCTTGAACCTTCACAGTTGCGCCCATTGCTGTCATCATCGATCATTGCCTGCTGCATGCTGTCATTAGGCTAGGCTTATATATGTAACGCTGATCCGCTGCGGACCATCCGCATGCGGACCTGTGAGTGGGGGGCACCTTCCAATGCATGGGAAGACACCTCCCACTCACAGGTCCGCATGCGGATGATCCGATCATGTTTGTGTGTGTGGTATATATATATATATATTGAAATCTTGTCTCGTTTCGCATGGACCGGTGACATACGCAAGGCGTCGACGCGTTGTGACACATCGTGCTAGCCGGACGACGTCAGGACCCATCACGCAAGCCCGACGGCGTGTCCGAACCCGTTGCACGAGCTCGACGACGGGTTTGGACTCGTAGCACAAACCCGACGATGGGTTTGGATTCATAGCAAAAGCTCTGACCCATCGCCTGAGCTTGACGATGGGCTCGAACACATCTCCCAGCCTGACGATGCTCCGGATGCATCATCAGGCTCACGCAATTCGTCCGAAGGCGTCGCTCGGCCCAACAACACATCCAGAAATGTCGCTCAGTCAGCAACGCGTCTAAAGGAGTCTCTCAGCCATACGATACATTTGTTGCGCGACACTTGGGTCCGGCGAGGGGTCCATCAGACGAGGCCTCCGAAGCATGAAGCCGAAATTTCAAAGCTTAGGTTTTTTTTTTTACTTAGGTTTTAATTAATAACTTTATAGACCTAATTAAAATCTCTCTCTTTGTATATATATAACCGGCACCTTGTGCACGACGCACATGGACGATTGAGTTTGTGGAGCACCCGAAAGTGATCTGAGCATCCCGAGTGCATTCACTTTAGGGCACCTATATCATTTCCGAACGCTCCACACACTCAATCAGCCATTAGCATCATGCACAAAGCATCGCTCAGGATATATATTATTTAAAAAAATATTTAGATTAAGTTTTTTATTTTTAGTTAATATTTTTATATTTAATTATTAACATGGTGATTAATTTTTTTTATTACTATTATGTATAAAAATATATTTAAAAAAAAAATCAACTCCCTAGGCACAGCATAGACGGTCATTAATTACACCACTTATCGTCATTTATAATACTGTTTGTTGATATCGATAAAAAAACTCTAGCTAGATCCCTGACAATAAGATATATGCTTGAATCTGCCATTTGAAATTGCTGTACCGGCTGCGGAATCTCCTTCCATGTGCAGTAACTCTACAAAATCTTTATGGCTTGTGGCATATGCACAAAGCACAGACAGGAAAGCAGGGCCGTCTCAAGGTTCGAGGAGGCCCTAGGCCAAAAATAAAAAAACTATATCCTTAATAATTTTTTTTTAAAATAAAATTTTCCCTCACCCTTTTTCATTCGGACTTGGGACCGACAATGGCGGGTTTAAAAATTTTTTTTAAAAAAATATTAATTTAAAAATAAATTTTTATATAAAATTTAGTTTTCTAACTTTTTGAGATGCAAAATTATTAATTAAATCTTTATATTCAAGTTTTGATAATAAATTTTTTTCAATTGATAAAATTGCTAGATTATTTAATCTTTCTTGAGACATTGTTGAACGTAAATAAGATTTTATTAATTTTAATTTTGAAAAATTTCTTTCTACTAAAGCTATGTATAGTTAATAATATTCTACAGACTGTTCCTGTCTGCAATCGGGAAAAAGACACCGGGGATGTAGCTTTCCAAGTGTAGTCAACAAAAGTCCACAGGAAGGAAACCTGCACATTATCAGAACAACTTGAACGAGAATGTTAGCGGCCAAACAAAGTAACAGGGAGGGGTGTCCCCGTGTTTGGTCATTCGACGCTCAAGTTAGCCTAACGCTGAAAAAGGTGAAGTGGTGATTGAAAAGATATGATTGATGAGACTAGCGTACCTCTACCGCTTGTGAGGGGTTATATTTATACATGGAGAAAAGAAAATGCCAGTTGAGGAGTTACCCTAAATAGCACAGACAATTTATGACGTCTGATTCTTTCCTTTATGAGCTTTCCTTAATTGGGCGTGTCATCCGTACGTGTCAGATTTGGAAACTCTCTCCATACAAGGCATTACGGCGCCTATTTCTGACAACGAATATTCTCTTATCGTTTGATGTGCTAGGCAACAAAGAGGACTAGTATCTTTAAGGCCGATCGGGTACTACACCTCAGTGACTACCCTCTAACCGACCGACTGCTTTTGGATGGACAACTTGTATAACAAGATCAGTGCTCCATTGCCGTTATATAGGACAAGTCGATCAACCCGACCAAGTGCATCACCCAATCGGGCAGCTGGACAACCACTCTGCCTTATCTATGCAATCAATTTATTTGACTAAGTGCGCTGCTTGGTCGACTCTCTGGATGACCATTCTTTATCTGCGAAGTTGGTATGTTCATCCGGGCCTGTATTCACATCTGATGTCTAATTGGAGCAAGTTACTCCGGCTGACCGAGTGAAGCACTAGGTCAGCCAGATAGTCTGCACACTATCTGCATTGAGAACATGTGACGTGGCT
>JBBPFQ010894375.1:0-11788 GCA_037974815.1 Kaempferia elegans
CTTGATTGATCACATTAAAACACCCTTGGGGACCAACAATAGTATCTCCTATGGTGTAATCCATACATATGAATACTCTATAGAGTAAAGATATTCAAAGACGAGACTGTATAGACATGAATTAGACTTTCTCAAAAGGTCAAGCAACAAGTATCAAAGTGGCATAACAAGTAAAGATTTAAGGTAATTTCATCCTACTTATCAGGTAAACTTATCATGCATCAAGATCAAACGATTTAACCAGAAACAAAAGACAGAAGTACCCGCCTTTATTGTCAATTGTATCAGATATCTTCAAACCCATAAGAGCACCTCCATCTCGAATCCTTAGCTGGAAGACTCCACAATCATAATGTGGCTACCAAAGTGAAGTAGAAAGTGCTGTGCCAGATCACTACGATCAAAAGTTCCAAATCCATATGTTGTTCATACACTTAGTTGTATGAAATATTTCATTAAAGCTCAATGAAATATTTCATGAGAGTGCAACTTAGTTGTATTTTCCAACAAAAATAAGGGGGAAATTGGTGTGATCACACAAACATGAAATCACACATATTCTCTCCATCTCTAATTACAAATAAATGTAATGTTTTACACGGACCTGTTTACTAATATTGTTTCTATGTCATTGACATAAAATACAGTTGATAACCATTCCTTTCAATAGGAAGTGCCTATTCCAATAGATTGAGACTTGACTTCAGATCCAATCTGCCACTCCTCATGTCCTAAGAAGGAAGACATGCAAAAACAGATTTTAGACAGAATTAATGATGCAAATTGAAGAAGAAATGAATCATTAAATTTTACTTGGCATGATTGGGTTGCAGCCGAAATTGGATCTCCTGTGCTGCTCCATGTTTTCCTCCCCCATCACCTTCAACCTGTTGAGTTCAGGCATTACCACAGTTTTGAGATCAGGTCTGTCCCTCCTTCTTAGCTCTGCGCATTTGAGCGATAGCTTCGCAAGGCACAGAGCTTCCTCAACTGGCCAATCTTGAACTGCAGGATCCAACATCTCTGCGAACGAGCCATTTTCGATCGAAAGTTCGACGTGGTGGGTCAGGCCCATGGGAGCCCTCGCGGTGAGCAGCTGCAGCAGCAGCACGCCGAATGAGTACACGTCCGACTTGATCCCCAACATGCCGGTCTGTTGGTACTCCGGGTCGATGTAACAGAACGTTCCTGCGGCGGATGTCATGTGATATTGGGTGACATTGTCCGCTACTGAAGGCGGAACCAAGCGAGCTAGCCCGACGTCGCCGATCTTGCTCACGTAGTTTTGATCGAGAAGTATGTTTGCGGGCTTAAGGTCTCTGTGCACCAGCGGCTCTGGTTTGTTCTGGTGCAGGAAGAGCAGTCCGGTGCCGATCTCCGCTGCAATTCGGAATCGATGCTGCCAGGGAATGGCCGGCGTGTTCCCTCTTCGGAACAGACGGTCTTCCAGGCTCCCGTTCGCCATGTACTCGTACACGAGGCAACCGTACTCCGGACAGGCACCGAGGAGGAGCACCATGCAGGGATGCCGAATGGAGCTCAGTATTTCCACCTCCTGCTTAAACTGTGCCTTCCCTTGGGCCGCGTCCGGCCGCAGCACCTTGACGGCCACCGGGGTGTGATCGAGATGGCATCGGTAGACCGGACCGTACCCACCTTCTCCGATTTTTCGAGCCTCCGCGAAGTAGTCCGTAGCCACCTCTATCTCTTCGATGCTGTAAATTCTACAACGCAGATAACTGGTACTGTTCGCGAGAGTGCATGAGGCCGCGTTAGACTCTTCGAGTGCTTTCTTCTCTTCGTCGATTCTTTTTTTGGATTCCCGTTCCGCAATGCGGTTGGCTGCCGCAGCCGACTCGAGTGCGGCCATGTGCTTTGCTTGCTCTTTGATCGCATGAATCACAGAACCGTCTTCTCCTCTTGTTTGTGCCTCCAACTTCCATTGACGAATCTGCGTTGCCTGCAACAAGAGACATGAGCAAATAGCAAATGACGAATCTGGTATTCGTTGAATTGAAGATTAGTCAATTACCTTCTCCTTCGCGGCGAGTGCTTCGTTGGTCGTGCAGTATCTCTGCTTCATCGTCTGCTTCAGCTGTAATCTGAGCCTCTGTATCTCTGCTTTAATTTCTTCCTGAAATTTTCCAAAAAATATATATATACTTCAATGGATTAATTTTACCTAGCTACATGATTCGTCCTTTGAGGGGTACTCAATTCACGCACCGGTATATTAGGTGGGATTTCCTCGCCATCTAATGAGTCAGAATCCAAGAAGTTGGAATCAAGATCTGATGCTTGTTGCGTGAAGAGTCGATCGATGCTCTGTCTGGTGCTGTTCGATGATGAGTTGCTCGGATTGCTACTGTATTTCATCGTCTGGTGGCGCATTCCTCTGTTTGATTCTTGCTCTGCGGGCGGTTTCCACGTCTCGAGGAGAGAATTTGCTTGTCTTGGTGCAGGTCTGATGGCTTTTCTCGTGTAAGAGATCCTCCCTTTGGAGATCACGTACACAGTGCAAAAATCAGGCACGTGTTTGTGAATCATGGTACTTGTGTCTACGCTTCTAAATGATCTGAAACAAGAAGCGAGGACTGAAATAAGAATCAGAGTGCATGCAAGAGGATGTTCAAATATAATGATGATCACCTGATAAATCCACCTTTCGATGCTCCTAAAATTATAATATCAACTGCTGCACTTACGACAAAGTCCAGAATTGCCCTTGCAACGTCAGTATCCTCTAATATGATATCCTTGCAAATAACCTGTCGAATTTTACCATGCATTTTCCATTAATCAACCAGGTGCATGCTGTAATTAATTAATGTTTCAGGAAGAGCAGGAGCTCACTCACATTCTTTCGTCTGCAGAAACATCGGTAGGGAACAAGAACGTCTCTGGCCGAAGGCACGGCATCTTCTTGATTAAAGCTCGTCGCTGCTGCATGGCATGAATAACAAAGAGATCGATGATTAAATGCCTTAATTGAGAGCTATTTGGCTGAGTTGCGAACTCCGGCCGTTTGACTTACATGAATGCTTGGTTTTAACGTGGACCAAGAAGATGACCTGTCCCTTAGAGACGATATTATCCAAGGCCCACTTAAGAGCGATTTGGCTGTTCTTATTCTTGTCGACGGCTACTGCGACCGTCTGAGCTATGGCGCCCTCGATCATTGTTCTTATTGAATAATCATCAGAAGGAAGAAGAAAGTTCAGGCAGGGAGATCGAGCAAGAGATGGCCAAGTACTCTTACCCTTCTTCTTCTCCTATCTCTTGATGTTATCTTGTGCTTCATCGTCTGCTCTTTCATCTTTTAAATGGATAAGTGTTTGCTATTTTGCTTGATGGGACAAACGGGGAGATAGGAAAAGGTAACAGTTTTTCAGGTGGACCACTAGATTACACTTTTAATCTTGTACCATAATTGTGAGAGATGTGATAGTAAGAAAAGTTTAATTCGTGTACTAAATTTTCTCAGGAATGCAATATCAAGAAAAGTATAGGCAGAAATTAAAAATGACGTCCTTTTATTTATATCTTACAAGACTATTTTTTAAATTTATGAAAACAACATTGCATTAATAATTTATTTTTTTAAACATCTCTCTGCGTTCTACGCTAGCTCCACTGATTAATTAGAATAGGTTTCACCTGCGCATCATTAGAAATATCTTTCATGAAAATTACTATAAAGCAGTAAAATAATATTAATAAAAAGACAACGTTGTCTTTTTTACAAAATATATATATATATCGCCTTCTTCGTGACTGTGAGCGAAATCCGACATGAACGATCTACGCAACCAAAACTAAATTATTTTAATCTTTATCTATTTGTATGCAACGATTTTTCTTTCTTTCCACTTAAATTAAAATAAAATTATCTTTCTCCCCTATTATTGCATACAATGATCGCTACGGTAGTAGTTGCTACAAGGTTATAGCAGCTACTATATAATAGTTATTATAACTGCACAATAGCTGTTATAACAGTGCATTCGATTCTACAACATGTAATAGCTAAAGTGTTGTAGCTGATATAATGTGTAGCAATAATTACTACACGTTTGTAGCAGCTATTATAAATGGATCTTTTTTGAGACCACCATAAGTTGATTGATGAAACTCATCAGTCGATTGATGTCATCAGTCATCATCAAGTCTAATAATTGAATTAACTTACTTTTGTTTGATTTTGATCATCATCAGTTGATTGATGTCATCAATTGAGTCTAACAACAAAATCGACTTGCTTATGTTCAATTTCAAAAGCCATCAGTGACTGATTAAACCCATTAATATATATATGAACGAGCTTCCTTTCATAATGAAAATCATCTCGTTCTAATATCCAAATTAAGATCTTTAGAAGTTTGCTATGTCGGGGTTTCCTCGTTGCCTAGTATTAGATTAATCTTAACTTGCCAAGACCTCATCGTTGTCAATTATCCGGACAACCTTGATCTACCGGGACTTCATTATTGCCTAGCATTCAATCAACCTTATTTGTTATGACTTGTGTCATCACAAAGTGTCCGGTCCTTCTATGATCCACTTGGACTTTCTGTCTTATGTCAAGTGTTTGGTCTTCCATGATACACTTAGACTTCTCATCCCTGTCAAGTGTCTGGTTTATCATGACCTATTTGGATTTTCCTTCTTATGCAAAGTGTTCATCTCCCAGCTGACCCTCTTTGTACTTAACTTAGTTTCTAATTAGATTTGCCTAATTCCCAACTAAGGCTTCCATTGCCTAGCCCTGCTAGGAATTCCATTACCTAGTTCTCAACTAGGTCATTCCACTGCCTAACTCTAACAGAACTTCCATTGCCTAGTTCCTAACTAGGACTTCCCTTTACTTAATTTTAAACTAGGTTGCTATAATAAAAAGGGGAAGATTATTGGTACAGCAAACATTAGATAATCGATCTTGATTTTGATGCTGACAAAAGTTCAAAATTAAGAGATATTGTGATCTAACAAGGTTGATTAAGTGCATAGGTAGCTCAACCAAGAAAGTTTTAATAGGTTAGCTGGACCATATACTAGGCAAAGGGAAGTCCTAGTAGGTCAGTTGGATCAGATACTAGGTAAAGGTGGAAGACTTGGCATATCAAATTGGTTTAATTATGCCTCTTGTAGATGAGTTAGACCCTCTTTGGTTTAATCGTGAACTAAATTAATTTGGTTTTAAACAAAAATTATTTGGTTTTGATCTAAGATGGTTTACTTTTGAACCAAACTTCAAGCAAACGATCGGGTTGGCTTATTTGGTATGAGTTTAGAAGAGTAATCAAAAGTTGATTTGGGTTTTTTTTTCTTTCTCCTCCCCTCCCTATTGTCGCCGCTCATCAAGGAGGCTTCACCTCCTTGTGCCGCTGCCACCCAATGGAGCCCAACAGTCGGTCGTCAAGCCCGGCCACCGCCGGCTAGTGCTCTCCAGCCGGCCAACACCCAAGGTGGTTGCTGCTGCCCTTTCCTTGCACCGCCAACAACTAAGGTGGTTGTTCCTTCCTTGCACCACCGGCAACCAAGGTGGTTGCCCCTTCCTTGGTCCCATCGGCAGCAAGGGGTTGTTGTTGTTCAGCCGCTCGCTGGCCGAACCCGAGAGAGTTGCGTCTCCGGTTGGCCAGCCGCCCCAAAGGGGGTTGTGTGGCCGGCCAGTCACCCCTAAAGGGTTGTTGCTTTGTCCGGCCAGCCACCCTTCGTCGGAACAAGAGTTTCTCTGTCGTTGCAAGGGTTGCTCTGTCTGCGCCGATGTCCATCACCGCCAGACAACAAAAGGTTTGTTTTCCTTGTTTGGTGCCGCTAGGCACCAAACCGTGTCGTGGATCCTCGATCGCGTCATCTCCTCCCTTTGGCTAGTACCAAATCAGAGACAAAACTTGTGACTTAGAGAAGCAGTTTTGAAGGTATCTTGACCTGGTTACCGATAGAGGCAGAGCTTACTAAACGCTCTCTACCAGGTTCGATAATGAACTTGCAAGTATAATATCTAAACGAGAAATTTTATTCTATGGTTATGTCTTATACCTGTGTGTGTCCTTGTGAATGTGTTGTTGGATGTGATGTAACAATTTAGAAAATTATTTTGCTTCTGTTGTTTTTTTTAAAAACACCTATCCTGCATGACTTGGTTGTGTTGCCACATGAAAAACGCCAACACAAGGTACCTAAAGGGGAAAGTACTCTCTTTAAAACTCATAATTTGTAGAAGCCTACCTTTGTTCGTTGGTTGACACTACCCATGTTTATATTTGACTTAGATGGGTTTGCTTGGATCTTTGCTTTGTTCGGAAACTCCATTTAAAGATTATCGACATATGCTAAACGGGTGACTTGGATCGCTTCACACATTGGATGGAAATGATAATTCGCTTGCTTCGAGGCTACCTTCAATTGCTGCGAGAATACATCAAGATAAAGCCCGAATAATAAATGAGAAAGTAAGTAAACCATGTGGCAGGTGAAATCGCTCGCCCCAGCGGCCCCGCCAATCCGTCTCCAGGCCAACACGGAGGAGGTAAATCACGGGTGGCTAACTAGCCATAAGTGCAAATGGTTAAGACATGGGGGAGGTATGAAAGTAAGTAAACCATGTCGCCTACTAAAGAAGACATATAAGTTGTCATTAAGGCTAATAGAGTAAGAAATAATGGTAACATATTCGTGAATTGAATTATAGAATTGTTGAAAAAATCCATAATTAACAGGAGTTAACATAAGAAAACCTCAATCCAAGTATCAAAGGTCTTTCTCGAGTCCACCTTGATCATTGGTGGCAAAAGGCGATTCGCTCGCCCCCAGCGCCTAAGTCCACCTTGATCATGCATCTATGGAGAACCGCTTACTCCATATTTCCAAAGCAAATCTTGAGATAAATGAATGTTTTCACCTATGGAACGGTCTTGGACAATCTTAGCTTGTACCGGATCCAATAAATAATCCATGACTTTCGCTAGGTGATTCGCTAGTACTTTGGAGATCACTTGTAAAAAACCGTGCAACAAGATATTGATCGATAATTACTAACACCGGATGCATGATTGGATTTTAGAATCAAGGCTATTAGTGCATGTGTGATTTCATTGTTTGAGTTGTTTCCCATGTAGAAAAAAATTCTTGTACGACACTTATGACTTCGACACCCACTATGTCCCAAGTGGAGGTGTAAAGCCTGATGGACCTGGGGCTTTGTCCCTCCCAATGCAAAAGACTGTAGCCTGTATCTCCTCAGTGGTGACTGCTCGAACTAGTGTTGTCCCTTGCATACTAGACAATCTATGGCTTGACAACCCTCCACTGTGCCGATCCTATAGGAGTCTGCTTTGTCCAACAATTAATCCTCTAGGCTACAAAATCAAGAAGTGGTATATAGTCTGAAATCCACAATCGCTTCGCTGCTAGAAGTAACCCCAGTATCGGAAGGGCATATTACCTTCCTGAAAGCACGTGATTGAGAGTAACCTCCTCTGTGTCGTGTCATTTACACCCACCAATTAGATATTCGACTTCAAACGACAAACTTGAAGTCATGTCATCTCTCTAAACTCCTACAGACAAGCAGATAATATACCTACAGAATTCACATCACCTAGAGTAAATAATAATAAATCATCCGCATATGCCAAGTGTGTCAATCTAAAGTAACCTCATTTGGGATGAAATTCAAAGTTTGATCTGGCAATGCACTATTGTATTTATCTCCCAATAATCTCCACACATATACTGAATAAGTATGGGGCAAGAGGATCACTCTATCGTAATCCTCTAGCGCCTCCAAATATCCTAAAATCGCTCCCATTGATGGTTAATGATAATGATGTAGTAGACACACATTCCATTATCTATGGATACATTTTCTAGGGAATCATAAACCAATAAGTTAGAAACTCTCAATGAACTGAATCAAAAGTCTTCTAGGGTCTATATTCATAATGCATTTGGGAAAATGTGCTTTCTACACTATGTCCGAAGGAGCTCCGGTGTAAAGTAAAGTTTTTGATTTGGTAGATAGAAGAAAAGAGGATATTTAATTCAATTAGTTAACAAACATCAAACATATAAAGCAAATATGAAAGGAATCGTACAAATAATTTGTAAATTTTGAAATTGTTATCTTGCACTGTTAAATCATGATATTTGTTGTATTCAGTTTCTTTTGATTTCTCTGGATAACATAAATGGATTACATTATATGATTTAAAATCATGATGAGTATTAAGGCAGATTAGTCTCTAAAGAAGTCAAATCAATAAGAGGCTCTTCTACTAATATTACATCATTAAATTAATTAGGGCTTGTCCAAAATATTATTGGACTCCTCTAACATATTTTTAAAGGATTTCTCTGAGGTTGAGTTAGGAAAATGTTTATTTGAATAGATTTCTTTATTTTAGAGGTATGCTCATGGATTGTAAGAGAACTAACATCTTCAGATAAAGGTTTTAAAAATTAACTTTTTGTTGTTACATGTTTGTTTGCCAATCGTCTATTAAAATTTTGTAGAACATAAATTTCATTAATTGACTTTTCATTTTATGTCAATTTGTGATGGGTTCTTATCCGTTTTGCACTAAAAAAAAACCATTTTTATCCACCGAATATTCGGTCGCTAAATTAATTTAGCGACCGATTAGCGACTGATAAAGGAAGTCGGAGCCTTTTTAGTCATAGTTAATTTTAGTGACCGAAATTAATATTCGGTCGCTAAAATTGCGACCGAATATTAAAACGGTCGTTAATTTTTGCGGCCGGATTTAAAGACGGTCGTAAAAATAGGAACGGATTTTTTTCCCGTTCCCAGTAACACATTTCCAAGAAATTTAAGGTGTCTATTAAGTGTGAATTTGTCAAATCTTACTCATCCAATATAATAAAGGTAAAATTACATTAGTCAAAATAATTTTCAATGTCATTTAACCAATTAAGAAATACGTTAAAATCTACAGTTCGATCAAATATATTTCTTTAAGCATGGGATGATGTGATTGTGACTTTCTATACATGTAATTCCTAAATCTAATAATGTATGAAAATTAAGTATTATTGCTAGCCCTTAAATTCATTATTCACATATGACACATTTCTAAAATTTAATTCTCACGTATATATGTAGTGTAGGATCTGTATTTTCCCTATCAAATTAATTCAAATATTAATAAGTAATGATGATTATAAAATACAATAATAATATGATAAATTAAATGAGATATAGGAGAGTATGATAGGCTAAAATTACAAGAAGAGTAATTAAATTAATGACCTTATTATTTTGATGGATGACAAAATAAATAGGAAATATTGATTTGTTGGATAAAAACTAAATACAAATAAAATATTTTATTTGAAGGATAATAGTTAAACTCAATAGAAAATAAATTTTTTACGTAGATAATTATTAAATTTTTATAAATGATATCTAAACTAAATTGAAAAAAGTAAGATGGGTTTTTATTTTATAAATAAGATGCTAATATATATGAATTTATGAGGAAATATTAATTAAATATAAGTGAGGAATTGCATTATATCTAGGTGATACAGAGCCACGTACTGTCATGGGCTATAGCCAGCTTGTACGTGGCTCGGCCATCTTCTCATGGTGGTGCGATGATTAAAGTATGGAAGGTTGTCACATAAGTTGTGAGATTGAATTCGATCGACATTTCCGAGCATATACTTTTCTCATATCTTAACAATTTATACTAATGGTCAGTAGTATGTCATTCATGATTAACCTTCTCTGTGTTAGTCTAAAGACAAATTGATAGGTGCACTGAGACGAACGAATCACCTTATGTGCCACTTATACGTACGTGGCTCTGCCTATATTGGAAAACAGAGTTATGAATTTAAACCAGTAAATAATAATTAAAAAAATATGATATTAAATTCTAATTTGATATCGTTCACCAAAATTAATTTTAAAAATTTTCATAACTATTTTATTCTTAACTATTAATTAAATAATAGACTTAATAAATAAATAAATGAAAGTGTTGATTTAAGTTGATTGTCGTCAAATAAAATTCACTAGGTAGTGCAAAGATAAGAAATTTGTTCGTCCAAAACAAAATTGGTTGAGATTTATTTGACAAAGTTAAGGCCGAATCAAATTTAATTAGAGTTCAATTTATTTAAAACGGATTAGGAATTTAAAAAAAAAAATCATATTCTCCTCTCTTTTCTTTTTTATTTCATACCTTGCTCCCACTATCCAATGTGAAGTCTCCATACGTCAACTTCTTCTGATCTTCTCCTTTTTCTCAAGCACGAATGTACGTATAGGCTTTTATTATTATGCATATAAATTTTATTAGGTACCGTCCGAACAGAAGCGAAGCTGTTATTAAAATCAACCTGAATTGAACCAAATTTATTGAGTAAACATGGAGATAAAAACTATGTTGGTCTATATTTGAATTAATTTGGACTTGATTTGACACAATAAATTAAATTTAATTGGGTTAATTGATTTAATCAATTTAAAATGAGTCTGTTTTTTTTTTAAACTTATTCTCTTTTATTTTTTTTAATTTTTTATCATCTTCTACTCAGTTATATCGCCTCACGTCTCACGAGTAAACCTCAACTCACAGTCATAACTGCTCCCTTCATGGTGGCTATGACTATCATGACTGGATTGATGTGAGACCTCCACATCAGCATACCCTTATGAGTTACGTTTATGTCAAAGGCGAGCAACTATGATTGAGGTCCTGCACGGCTGCACGAGACACTTGAGCATGACCTAGCACTACACTTGCAGACTGATTATCTCTACCTCATCATTGGCGACATGCTCTCCAACATTACGTTAATGAGTAGGCCTTCTGCCACAACGCTTAAATTTCCAACCGCTGTGAATTAAATATCATTATTGGTAAATTAATTTAACAATCCATAATAATAAAAAATCATTCAATAAAAATTTAAAATTTAATGAAATCTCATTCTTAGATTCATCCTTGGATATGGGATCCATTCACGTTGAAGTTAGTGGCGGAGCAGAGTAGACCTTTGGTTAGTCAAGATGGGGCTATTGCACAGGGTCTCCACCTTTGACAAGGCCCCACTTTTTTTAAGTATTTTTTAATAATAAAATTCTGTTTTTTTTTATTTCTTCAACTTTTTTTTTTTTTCATGTCTCTTCGTCTACAGCAACGGCTCTTTCTTATTTAGTCTTCACAAACCAGCCAAAAGGGCCGTATCAGGTAAAACAATTTGCACTTTGTGTGTATGTCTCAAAGATGTTCATGGAATAGCGACAGCTTTTGTGTGTGTGTCTCAAGGATGCTTATCCTCTAGTTTTTGCATATTTTTCTAAGCTATTGCAACTTTGGGTTTCTATTGTCATTCTCGTTGGAGCCTAGTTACACACTTACACTGGACAAATGGGTGTCCATAAATTGTTGTGTATGAATTATGATGGCCATTACTCCTTTAATAAAGTAGTTGTGTTTTTTTTTCCCTTGTTTTCCCGACAAGATGTTCATTGTTTCCCTTACATGGAACTTTCAGTCTCCTAGAGCAGTTTCCTCTAGAGCAGTGAACTCATTCATGGAGCTCAACGACTTTGCACCTGTGTATATAACATTCGAATTCAAAATGTATCTTTAATCTCAAATCTACGGGTGTGATTGTTGGATGTGATCTGGCTTTTGAGGTTGCATACTTGATGCTATTGCCTATTGGAATCCAATGGACAAAGGAAGGAAACAAAGTCTAGTTTGTTGCTTTGTGTTCCCTTTGATGAGATTTATCTAGTTTTATCGTTGAT
>JBBPFQ010894587.1:0-11787 GCA_037974815.1 Kaempferia elegans
CAATAATTTGCATGGATAAAAAAAAGAAGGATGAATCATTTTCCCTTATTTGGCTAAGAGAAACGAACCGATCTTGATGGTCTTTTTGTTTCTTGCGTAGGTGAAACAAGTGAACAAGTTTCTCTTTTCATTGTAAAATACAATAATACTTGTGTTCACAAAAACCAGTAAGGTTCATATAGATAGCCTTCATTCACTAAAGTGTCATGCCACTCTGGGGAAAATAGGAAAGCACAAACAATAATACATTATAATATATCACTATGCTTACGAAATAGAATTGGCTGGAATTGGCCATGCTCAACTTGATGGACTTGAAGATTACTGTTGTATGTCATGCCAGTGTAGTTGAGCATGAAATCCTGATCATTGGCATATAAAAAGGTTATAAGTATGGAAATCAGGTGTTCAATTGGTCATGAGCTATGTAAAACTATGTTGAGTTCTCCAGCATGCTTTGCTACTCCCCCTCCTCTCCTGCACAAAGTAGGGAATGTAACTGTGTGAAAGGTATGCCAAGTTGGAACGATGAGGAATCAAATTTTGAAGAATTGTGTTATGTATTCTCTAATCTCTATCATGTTTAAGGAAATGATGATCATCTGCCCCTATTTTGATCAGCTAGCCAGAAAAGAAGAGAGAGAGAGAGAGGAACAAGGGCGAGTCATCTAAACTGGAAAAGAGCAAAATCTGAAATGATTCGTTGTAATTGATGCTTGCATTATCTGACTTTTATTTTCTTACCTAATTAATGGAGGAAGAAGTTGCTTTATCTTTTCCAACTGGTTAAAACAATGGGTGCAACGCTCCAGTCTGCTCCAAACATAATAATGCCCGATGAATAAGATAAGAACCAATTGTATTGAAGTAACCAACCAAGGGTTCGTTTGTTAAGAAATGAAACAAACCAACCATAAGACAACAACCAATGAATTTAAGGAAAGTTACCTCTGTTCTGCTTGAATATCAACCCCCACAGTTGAAGATGCGGTTATTGTTGAACTAATAACAGGTTTGAATGACTTAACGAGCTCTAACAGCAGACTCAAGGTAACAATAATATGCCTGAAAAACATTTATCATTCCTTGTCAGATCCTACTTCTCTATTTACTGTCATTCATTTTTATAAGTGAATTTATACCTCTCAATTTTGCTGCTAAGTAAACTAACAAAAAGAGGCAACAAGAGTGAGAATAGATCAAGGGTAAAAAGATCAATTTTCTCCCTGAGAATGTTGATCACATCAATCTGGACCTGCATTTGAACTTAAGAAATTATTAATCCAAAAAGACATGAGTGAATAGGAGGGCAGAAAGTCCTTTTTCATTGCTAGTTGAATAAATATAAAGTCAACGGCCAAGAAGTTATTGGCTTAAACTAAACACTTACAGAATAGTCAAGCAACTTGGCCATTGCACCTATTGCACCTTTAATGCCGTTTTGTTCCCAAAAATGTTTCACCATCTGGAAATTTGAGTTGGTAATGGTGGCTGCTATTAGGAACTTGGTGTTTGAAACCAATAATGACATATATAGCAGTTGAATAATTGTCTGTAAAATATCTTATCACAAGCACAAACCATCAGCACAGTAGATGAGCACAGATGCATTACAACAAGGACATTGATATTTGAGGCAAACACGAGGAAAATAGATACATGCTTTACAAACATCAGCGCACACAGGCACATTAACTGATATTTGAGGCAAACACTAGAAGAAAATGAATAAAGGTTTTATGAACGGGTTGACCTCCAATAGACAATATTTTTTTTTGGTAGAGTTCTTATACCAAAGATGAAATTTATTACTCCAAAAAGTAGGAAAGTTCAAAAGTGATTAAAGAGAAAAAAAATTTCTGAGGTTCCAACGCAATGAATATAAAAGAATATTTTTGTGCATTCATATTGAGGACCATTAAATGTCTAGGTGCAAGGAGAAAATGAATTTTCATCAGTTAACAAAATAATGTGATATTTTTACTCAGATTGTCCAAAGAACTGATCAGGATAAGAATCTTAAGTTAATAGCATCACATATCAAAAATAGTATTAATAGCAAAGTAGCCTGAGTCTTGCTTTGTTAGAAGCATCAAAATTAAAACGAATAGATTTTTGTAGCACCATTTTCAAAGAAATTAAGCAGCCTTAGAGTAACATTTTGGTTCACACCCCATTCACCAATACTTTTTGCAGTTTACTGAAATGAGCTTCCATAGCATGGATCGTATCCAGCAAACATTTTAACATCAATTATCATCTCAAGAAGAGACAATACCTGTAACTTCATTAGGCGAGATTTCAAAGAATTTACAAATGCATCATGATTTTGAACTAATGTCTCTGGACTGAAATCAACTTCTGTTATTGACAAGTAAGTGTCTTTCAGAACACTGCTCTGATCCTTTCTGTTCATCATGTAGCAGCAATCCTTTCTGTTCATCATGAAGTAGTATGGAATGAGGTGATTAGAAAAATTAAGAAGCATTCCAAAATAAACATGTGAAATGTTGTGTTTTCTGAGATGATCAATCTTATCTATAGTTTTCTAACTACAGCATCTCAATTGAAGTAACATGCCAATCCTTGAAAAAAAATCACAAATCCAGGTTTACATCTGAACACAAAATCATGTCCAACTGGAAAACTAACAAGTGAAAACAAAATTTGAAAAAAAAAAATCTCAAATATTTTAATTGCACTGAGTGACCATTATCTGGTTAATTGTAAAATTCCAACTGTCTCTTCACAATTTGGACGTGTACTTAGTAGGAATCATAATAAAGTATTTAAATAGCACATGAATAGGATTGTCCAAATGAAAAAATGTTGAACCAAGTAATACCAAACCTGAGCAAAAGACTGTCTAAATGAAGATAAGCGGAATGGTGATTTACGTTTCTATTGGACCAAAATAGCAAAACACTTAGATGATCAGGATCAATTTTGTAATTGACTGGGACTTCGGCAACTGGGACAAATTGGATTAATTAACAAAAATATTCTAGAACATACAAAGATGAATCACCTAAATGAACCTAGATTATCATAGGTTTCAAACATTTTGTATCCAAAGTTAATTCTATGCTTGATTTAAATAACATAATGAAACAACATACTGCAAGATAAACAGAATAATTCTTCCAACTCTTTTTAACATAAAACAACTCAGTCATTTAGTATGAAATTAGATTTGGTGAAAGCAACATGTTACACAACACAGATGGCAGTTGCATGCGAATAAGGATCTGTATCGTAGATACAAAGCGTCTAAAAGGGCCATCAATAATTAAAATTACAGCTTGATTTGAAGGGAAGAGGAGCACATGCTTTGGTGAATTCGTAAGATCACAATAGCACAATAGCCTTCAGGTCAACACGATGTGAATAATTTAGCCAACCAAGCAAGAAATCTTAGAAACACAGATTTAACTCTATTATATGTTATCTGATTACATGTGAACACCAAATTGCAGTTCTCAAGAGTGCAGCTAATTATTTGTGGTTCAGGCTTAAATTTTTTTGCCACCTCTGCTTTTGCCAGTAAAATTGTTTTGAAGTGTAAGACTGAAACTTCAGCGAATGCTATCCTTTTTCCTTTTGCTCGAAAGAATAGAAAACCATTCAAAACTTGATTGTATCATTAGTAAAGATAAAAAACCAAGAATATTCCACAATTTCACATAAAAGTAAAGATAGACAAGTTCTCAAGAAGGTGAGTTCATATTGACTCTATTTACTGACAGATTACAGAGCGGTTCTAATAATACATAGCAACGCTTAGTATGGATAAAGAAGTAAATATCGTACTAGTAAAAAATAGAGTAAATCACATCAGGAACACAATATATAGCTAAGAACATTATGAACGCCATTGCAATTTGAGTGACAGGTTATAAGATATAGAAAGTGGAAGAAATACTCACTATTGCCCTGTTCCCACTACTAGATCTCTCTCTTTTCTCCCAGCATTCAACTAGAGTCCGCGTCTTCCCAAGTTGCACAGCAACTACAAAGAGAGAAAAAAAACATCATTAGGCAGCAAACTTAATTGGCGATAGTGAGACATGAAATGCCTTTAGCAATATTACCTCCTCTAACATATTTCACTGATTTTGTTTCACTGCTCGAGCATGTCAACTCCTCGCCTGAAAGAAATACACAGAGAGAATTAACAGGGTAAATTATTTTTCTCTTTATGAACCAGGAGGAATAACCGTACAATGGTCATTCTGAGACTGTACAGGCTGCTCTGGTAATACAGCTCCTTCAAAATCTATAGCAATTTCTCTGGTTTTGTCATGTTCTCTTTTATCAGTTTCTGCAGCATCATGGTTCCCAGCAACACCAGAGAACAGTCTTAAATTAATATCTGAATCATATCTCTCACTCATGTTCACAGATGCTTTCTCTACCAGTTGGCACTTGCTATCTCGAGAAGCAAATGATGGCTTATGCTTATGAGCAGCTCTGTTCAATCTTAAATTATGAGAACTTGTCTCAGAAGTGGTGTTTTTAACTCTGAAACTGCCCAGATCTCTGTTGTCTCTTGATACAACAACAGACATGGACACTGGAGAATGTGTTACCAAAGATGCTTGCACCATTGGGCGTTGCTTTGCATTAACCATACTAATTCCTTTTGCACTAGTAGAAATAGAAGTCAACACATGACTCTTAGAAGGCAAAATTTGTGAACTTCTATTTGAGGAAGTAAGAGAACCTCGTACAACTTTTGCAGCTGTGGATGTGGCAGCACTTCTGATTGATGCTTCCGAAGTAATCCCAGAATCAATTTTTTGTGGACCAGTGATGCCACCGGAAGAGGTTTTATCCCTTATAACTCTACTCAAAATCACTGATGGGGTAGTGGATGCATAATCTGAATTAGATCCAGGTGTTATACTTGGCACAAAATCATCAGCTGTTTCAAATCAAGAACAAGAAACGCTAAATAGAATATCCTGATACTTGTCCTTTCAAAAATGAAGATTGAAATCGGATTAATAATATTAAATCATTTCACTTACAGGTTAAGAATGGTCCTTTTTTGGACTCCTTAGTTTTAACTTCAATTTCTTGATACTCGGAGGTAGGTGTTGTATTAGATTTCTTACTGATATCGGTCAATTCCAGGGAATGGATTTCTCCTTGAACATAAGTAGGTTCAACAGTGACATTTACTTTTGGAACCACTCCAAGAGCATATGGAGCAATGAGCTGAATAGAAAAGACAATTACTTTTGTCAAACTTTTTAAGGTGGGTTTTATTATCAAACCAATCTACACATTATCAGAACATCATATCACAAATATAGTAATTACTGATATATCTGCTAGCCAAAGTCCAATGCAATTTTCATGGTAGGAACATCCTAAAAGTTTTCCTTCATAAACACTGAGATCAGCCAAAGTGGACCACCCCATATCAACAGCATCATGGCATCTTATTGGTTCCCAAGAGAAAACCTGGTATTTGCATGTTACATCAGATGAGCAGCAGAAGATTCACTGTCTGATATAAATAAATATTTTCATTGAAAGCGGTACCTTTAAGGTTGCATCCAACCCACAGAAGAGAGATTTTCCATCTGGGTGAAAGATCATTGAGCATACCCTGGTAACCTGAGAAATGAGAAAAACAAGATAAAGATCCAAATATAGCTCCATAACTGAAACTAATTTCTTGCTGCTCGAGAATTCAGAAGGTAGGTTTCTAGTTAAGCTAACATATTTTCAAGTGCCAGTGTGTAGCCTGAGTACAAAAAAGTGTAATGTAAAAAAGAGGATAGATTGCTTTAGTTCTCGAGAGTCTCCAAAATGTAGCCTTCAATACCACATGAAAAGAAATGATGACTAATGTGAAAACAGGACCTACAATATAACATCTAAGATTTATTCTCACATGGGAGGTTGTGGAGTTATGAGAGAGTTCATAGGCTTAAATGAGTGAAAAACCACTAACTTGAGATTAAGCATTTGAACCAATGGATGCAACCATGTGCTAGTTTTAGGCTTTTAGCATCTAGCTAATTCTGAAAATTGATGTTAGGGTGGACACAATATTTAGTATCCCTGAAATAAATCTCAGAAATATTTTCTCCCAAGTGAAGTATTCGAAAATCCTACATGTGTATGGCAGAGCTACCATTGACACATACATTTAGAAACAACCTTACACCTTTAGTTATGAAACTTGCAGCTAGCGACTCTTGCAATCTTTTATGTGCAGCTAGAGCCTCTTGCTATATATGAGTATAAGTAATTTCTGATAGGAAACTTGCTAAATAAGCATATGTGCAGTAGCTTCCCAAAACTTATTGAGTGTACTGAGCACATCATTGTTTTACCTTCATATACTTTTTATGGGTCTGGGATTTCAAAATGAAAATGAGACCAAACATATAAGGTACATTTTAAACTTAGTCTCTCTTTGGTCTAGTTTGTTGTTAGATGACAAAAAAAAACGATTGAAGCATATGGAAGAAATTTGGTTCAGCTGTCAAACCCAACCATGAAAACTCTTTGCATGGTTCTGATCATCCATGCCAAGTCTAAGGAGCTTGAGTGAAAAGTGAATTCAGGGACAAAACAGAAATGGAAACTGCCTCATGATTAGCTGATCTGCAACGAAGTTTCAGCCTCTACTTAAATTGTCCAGAATAAGAAAGAATGGTAGAAGGTTGCTGAGATGTCAACTTCAAATGGGTAGGGCAGTCAACAGCACATGGAAGCATACAAAAATGGGGGGAAAAATCCTCCAATATCTCCTATAACTATAAGCTGAAAAATCTATCCAGTGATGAAATTATGAGACCATCACCTAGATTTGGAAAGTTTAAGGTCAGAATTATAGTATAAATAGAGGCAATTTGCCAATAGTCAAGATGGGTCTTAAAAATTTAAAACTGCAATTCAAATAGGAATTGTGCCTTAAGTTTAGATACTAATGACTTGAAAACTGGCAAACCTCAGGCCCTGCAGAGCCTATTAATTCAAAGGTCTCTAGGTCCCAAAATTTCACAGTTCGATCAGCAGAACCTGAAAATCATTTTGTATGAGATTTACCAGAAGTATAGTAGATAGAATGAGAACACCATAAAAACATAGAAACTTTAATGACTAGGAAGTAGAAAGTAGGAATATTTTGTGTATAGTGGGATCTAAATCAATCACAAGACAAACTTGAAAATCATGCTTCAAATCTATTTTCATTTGCGCTCATATACTTTCTTTACTGTAAAACATTGTCCTTGATCAGACAAATCACATTGAGCTTTAAAATGATAAGATCTGGATCTCATGATAAAAATGCAACTATGTGAGATTTCCATCAAATCATTTCACATTTAGTGACAACGTCTATTGCTCTAAATCATATGCCAAAGTTCAGAATAATAAAAAGAATAGTTTGATGTTGAAAACAGGCACAGGAAGTTTAGGGCCAATAAAAGTCAGAAGTTTACTTCAAGTAAAATAATCTATAATAAAAATTGTTGGTCAAGGTCAATGCCTAGCTATAATTAAAACTATGGAAATCAAGGAACAAACTGTGAAGAAAATGAAGAGCATACCTGTTGCAAGTAGAAACTCATGAGGATGGAAATCAATACAACTAATTGGTCCACTATGGAACTTAAAATCATGCAGAAGCTTTCCTGCTGTTAAATCCCACAGCTGTTAAAAAACACCAAAAAAAAAAAAGTTTTAGCTGCCCTATGCTTGAAGGAAGAACCAAATGTCATCCATGCAAAGCCAACATCCATAATTACCTTCACCACATTATCTGCTCCTCCTGTAACAACCCATCGTCCTTCTGGTGTAAATCTAATTTTTCTAATTCCCCCAGTGTGGCCCTTGTAAGTATGAATGCATCCCTTCTTTCTAATATCCCATATCCTAAGATCAGCGTCCAAAGAACCAGAAGCAAAGAATTCACCAAATGGATGGAATTCAACAGAAGTGCAATTTGATCTGTGTCCAGTAAGTGTCCGAATAACTACACTTTGACACAAAAAGACAAATCAGAAGATTAAAATACAGTCTGCAAAAACATGACTAATGTATTTGAAGTCAACCAGTGCCCAAATGTGCTTGTACCAGAAAAGAGTCTTATTCTCTTGGATTTTAGCAGGAGAGTCAGCATGTCAGTTCTAATGCTCATTATTTAGATCAATCATTGTTGGGAACTGAATTGCCCACAATTTGTATGGTTCAAATAAGCAAATGGCTGGATAAGTTCACATTCACAATACCAACGCCCAAAATGTCTGTTATTGTTGGGGCATCACTCCCTCTCCTCATCACTTTGATTGACTTTAATGGTTTTTGTTGCTTCTTAACTGTCTTTTTGGCTATGGTGTCTTACTCCAATTATGCAAGAATTAGGGCCTGACTATAGTTGATCCTAAGTCTCTATGTACAATTGAGTAACACCGCATGCAAAAGTTCTCAAGAAATTTCATGACACTTAGCTCAAAACTGAGTTGGATTGATTATGTTCTCTCTATATAGCAAAAACACTTTTAAGGAATGTGGTTGTTCATTTGTTGGGAAAGAGACAATGTGTGCAAAATGTAAATTGTCTAGCTAAATACTTCCTGGCAAGTGTACGTGAGTAGCAGATTATCTAGTTGGCCCTTAGAAAGATGATTCTAAGTGAATTGTGCCCGTTAAAACAATGTATTGTAGAAAATATAAGGAAACTTAACTTCAGTTGGATTAAGTAGCCTTGTACTTTGAACTGACCCAAGTTGCAGGCAAATTTTAATAAGTAGTCTCACAATTGTTGCAGGTAAACTAGTTTAACATAACTTACTCTTTGCCTCTTCCAGATCCCAAAGCTTAATTATGCCATTTGATGATCCTCCAAGAACCAAGACCTCTGCTGAGTCAAACACCACTGACTCTACAGAACTCATATGCCCTGATAAACTCTGCAGATAATAAATGAGGATTTTAGCTAAAAACTGTTCTTTTTTGAATGAACTATTAGACAAAATAAATTTAAAGCAATAGTGGTTTGGGTAGCCAGTATTTTCATCCACTAAGCATGCAGAAAAAAAGTAGTGATAATGGTTTTAAGGCCTTCTTTTTGATCTAACACGGTATGCAAAGTGAACCAGATTGGCTGGTTCAATTAGTTTGGATAATTTTTAATCCAGTCAGGTTAAAGGTCAAGACCCAGAAAGTCAAGAGTTGATCAAACTATGTGAGAATCAAGGCGAATAGTATTGGTTGAATTGGATCATAGTTTTCCTAATGGCCGTTTTCAAAAATAAGTTGTATCAATCCAATTCAATCAGTATGAACAATGAAATGCCATGACCCAACTCCTTGAACATTGAAAGAAACAGCATAGAGATAGGTTTTTGACTTGGATTGATGCTAATGGACGCACAAAAAGGCCTGGCGACTTGCTCAATGTCATGTTAAATTACCCACAATCAGCCAGAATCTCAAGCATACAAAATATATAACAGCTAGGGTAAAGAGAATTGAATATTCATTATTTTGGAGCTTGGACTAGGAAATGTATACCAAACCGTATATAATTATGAAGACTCACATGGAAGAAAAAGACAAGGATGGGACTTACCAATAGTGGATTTGGTTTACCAATTGCCCATACGTTAACTTTGCGGTCTTCACCACCCGTGACAAAAATTCTGTTCGATTTCTTCCCAATTGACACACACTTCACATCAGAAGCATGCGCTACAATCTCCTCTAGTTACAAAGATCAAGAAAAATTCAAAATAAACAAAATTATGGTTCACTATGCTTTTGAAGCATTCTTTTCTTTCTGGAAAACAAAGAAAACAGTGAGTAAGCAAACAACTCCGCATAAAAGTTGCTTCTTTTTCTTAGCTTAATTCTTTGACCGGATGCGATTGTGAATGAGACGCATGAACTTCGAACAAAACCCAAATACCACTGCAATCGAGTGTCAACCCAATAGCACCAAAGAGGCATCATAATCAATTAATTTCAGTACAAACGACAGAAAAATCCTAACTTCAATCTACAGATTCCAATTCACGAACATTTTTAGGACAAACGAATTCGCGCGTGAGGAAGGAGATGCAATAAAAAATTTTCGAATTCGAAGTGAGAAGAAAAGAAGGATACGGAGCTTGTAGCCGCGATTCAACGTCATCCCTTTCTCCAGATCTCTCGGCCAGCTCGATCTGGTGCTTCAAGACGCAGTGCGACGCAATCGAGCTCAATCTACCGGAAGTAGGACTGCAGAAGGGAGACGCAGAAGAAAGGGTCGGGACGCAGGGCAACGGCACCACTGCTCCGGCTCCTACTTTTATTAGTTACTTTGTCTGGTTCTCGTGCGAGGGATGTTGACGGAGAGCGTCTTCGAATTCCATCCATCAGCGGACACGCTGTTTCGTTGTCTGCCGTACAAAAAAGGAGAGGAGACGGAATTCCAAACGACTTCAAAACACCTGCTTTATTGCAGTCACCAAACATGCTTCTTCAAGATATTACTTGTCTAACATGGTGGCTCCGACAATCTTGACCCGAATTTCTTCCCGTGAAAAGAGTCCCATGTGGAAGGTGCTAGTGCAGCCAATCCTGAACAAGCACCCGCGTCATGGCAGCCAATGATTCAAATTCCACGTCAGTAATTGGATACGTTACGAAATTCAAATCGCACACCAATCGCCAGTTGTTCTTTACAAAATGAAATATTGCACGATATAATTTAAAAAATTCAAATCTAATCAGAAATATATATAATTATATATTTATTAATTCAATTTAAAAAATACTACACTGTATGAATCATTTTTTGTGGCCATAAAAAATTGTATTTTGAGTGGCATCAAATGGTTGGATTCGGATTTATAAAACTTACTATCGGATCCGAACCATTTTGAGGGCCCGACCCGGTCCACCTGGTCCAGTCCAACCGACTGCTCCTACCGGATGAGTATAATAAGAGCGTCAAACGGCCGCCGTTTGTCAATCTCCGAGCACCGTCGCCGACTCACACTGCTACATAAGCAGGGACCACCTCGCCAGCAAACTATACCGCCATGGAGCGCTCGGCCATGGAGGGCATCTCCGAGCGCCTCGCTTCCCTCGACGGCCTCTACTTCCCCGGCGCCATGCACCGGCAGATCCCCGGTCCGGCTCAACGCAAGTCCGCCCTCCTCGACCTCCTCTCTCGCGATGCCTCTATCTTCCTCGGTATGTTAATCATCACATCGCCCGCCTATTCCTTTCGCTTATTTGTGCTGGCGATCCGTAACCCTAGTTTTCGCCCTTTCAGAGCGGTACGGCGCCGAGCTCACGCCCGACGAGATCCTCGAGTTCGACAAGTTGAAGCAGGATTACGAGGTGGAGTGGCACCTCGACCGCCTCCGTCGCCGCCGGAACCCCTCTGCGGAGGACGCACGGGCGAAGTCGGTGGCGGTCAAGAACCGCCGGAGGGCCTACATGGAGCGGTTGATCAAAGGTGGGGAGTACTTCTCGGAGGATGCGATGAGGGAGCGGGAACCTTATCTTCACCATGAGTACTTGGGCAAATTTCAGGACCCTGCTGGGAGGAGCCTCTCCAGGCCTGGTGAGCGCTGGTCTGAGACGTTGATGAGGCGATGTGAGGAAGCTATGCTGGTGGAGAAGATCAGAGGGGAGCAGCAGAGATTGGGGGTTGACGAGAAGGAATGGGTTGGCGGTGGAGGAAAAGAGGAAGAAGTATCTGAGGAAGAAGAGGAGGAGGAGGAGGAGGAAGAAGAAGAAAAAGAAGAAGAAGAAGAAGAAGAGGAAGAA
>JBBPFQ010894694.1:0-11785 GCA_037974815.1 Kaempferia elegans
AGGTTAATAATTTTAATCAACTCCTAGCTATGATTGAGGCAATTTAAATAGCCTTAATTAAAGGCTAATAAAATTATCTCATTAGTTTAATATATATTTTTTTAAAAATATTTTTTTTAGTTAATATATTTTATATATAAAAATACCAAAACTATATTGGCAATGCAAGATACGGTACTGAAATTGTATGGTTCCGGTCCGGAACCGAAACCTCGGCATGGATCAAGATTTTAAACCATGGTCTTTGAACATAAAACATACAATCATGTACTGCTCATAACAATATAAATCTAAATCCATTATTATGACAATAAAGCCAAGAGAGACATTACCTTTTGAGTCCACTCACCGGTGAAAATGTTGATATGAGCTCCAACAAGATTGATCTTTGATTTGCGAGCCCATATTCCCCGCACAGCGTTCTTTGTAACTTGCTCAAAAACTGAAGGATCACAACATATGCAACAAAGTCATGGAATGATACAATATTAATTGAATCTAGAAGAATTAACATTATGTATTTCCAGTGTCAAAACAACAGAGTAATTTTCAACTAATCTGACACCATTTGGCAATACATTACAGCACATGTTATTTGTCCTTTTATCCAGTTTATTGAAGCAAGAGGAAAGCAGCTCGCCCTGCTTATATGGAAAAGCACTGATGATTAATTTTGTCAATGTGAAATTGCTAGGTGTGTGATTGGAAGTGTTTTTTTAGATTGATAATCAATCATATATGATTTGCAATATTTGGGTTCTCATTCATAATTAATTTAGGTACTTTGACAGTACATAAGTAAGTCACAAAATAATTAATTCATCAATGCTATGCATAGATGATTTAAAGTAATTTTGTATTTGATTGATAATGTTTCTGCACTCCTAGCATACATATGATAAAAATTTAAAAGTATTTTGTCTCTGATTGATAATGTGTCTTCTTTTCTAACATTCAGATATTGAAAAGGAAGGAACAATTCTTGGGGAATTTACATTGTTGAAACTTAATTACTAGATAAAATGTTAAATCGTAGCGAAATGTCTCTCCTTGAATAAGCCAGATCAGTTGTTGCTAGGGATGTAATACTTCTTTGTGGCTAATTATTTGAAAACGGAAAAATAATATGTTGGTGCAGTTTGCACTAATAATCTAACTCAAGTTTTGATGAATAACAAATGAATTAAAGTTAGACTTTGTGTGATCCAACATTTCTACCAAGCATACAGGTTTGACTAACTTGTTTGAAGTCCGGATGTGCGATTCCGGTAGGAGATCGGGATGTTCGATTCCCGATGGGTTGAAGACCGGATGTGTGATTCCGGCAGGAGGTCAGGATGTTTGATTCCCGATGGGTTGAAGACTAGATGTGCGATTCCGGAGAGCTAGATGTTCGATTCCCGATGGGTTGAAGACCAGATGACGATTCTGGCATGAGATCGGGATGTTCGATTCCCGAATGGTTGAAAGTTCGGATGTGCGATTCTGGACTTGGTAAGGTAAGTCACTAGAGGAGAGTGACTCGGTGAGGACGTGTTCCCGTTTGAGGGAACAATAGACGTCGGTCCAACTTATGTACATTTTGAAAACCTAAGTTGAGACCTTAACTAAATCCTAGTCTTGGAGAGAGAAGATCTAATAATAATAATAATAATAATAATAATTATTATTATTATTATTATTATGTTAACTTTGTTTTGCATGCTAGATATTTTTCTGTGACACTAACTTTGTTTTGCAGGTGCTAAAACAAATTTTGGTTCGGATGAACAGTGCTTAAGGCGCCTTCGAGCACAAGGCATTAGCCTTCTTTGCGCAGGAGCTGAAGGCGCCCTCAGGCCGGGCGAAGGTGCCTTCCCAAGGATAAAAACCACAAGCTTAGGAGTTTATCAACGCCGCTCGAAAAGGGATAAAACTTGGCGCTGGAGGCGCCTTGAGAAGCACTGAAGGCACTTTCAACACCCTTTATAAGGGGTGTTCGAACTGCTCTCAAGTACATCTTCTACTACAAGCTTCTAAGCAACCGTACGACATTTCAACTGCTCTGTCTTCGCGCTGCTGCTGCGCCCGACTATTGCTAAGAAGTTGTCCAACACCGAGCTCAATCCAATTAATCTACAAGTGATGGGTAACGATATTTCGTTTGTGCACTTAATTTCTGTATAAAAGAAGTGTAGCTTGTTACACTTATCCTAATCTCTTATTTGTACTTGTTCCCCTCTTTCGGTGGTTCCGGAAGAGGATATTAGTGGATTCCCATCAATACAGTTCGGAGGATCATGGGTTTTGGAGTAGGAGCTGCCAAAAGCTCAAAACCAAGTAACCGCTTGCGTTCTTGTCTCTTTTTATCATATTTAATTTTTTCGCTGCGTACTTGATTTTTCAAAAATGAAAAAGATAAGTGTTTTAAAACCACGTGATTCACCCCCTCTCAAGTGCGCTACGATCCTACACAATCATCTAAAGGAGGAAGAAATAAGAAACATAGCTTAAATATATTCCTAGAATGATGACTGTTGACTAGACACACATAGATGATGATTTAGGAAGCAATTAAGCATGTATTAATGCAGAAGGCTTGAATGCCTGCAAAGTGCAAACTGTTCCACTGTAGTAAAAGGCCAAGGATTGCTACACAGGATACTTAGCAGCTACAAGTGTCACTGGCAAAGTTTTGATGGAAATGGCATTGCAATCAATCCGTACAAACATTTATGTAACTAGTGTTTTAGCCCTTCAAATGCCCATGAAATTTTATATTTGTTACTGCTATTTGTTTGATTAAATAGTCCAGGGTAAAACAAAAGAACGACACTAAAAGCACAGAATCCATGGATGAAAATCAAATTGAGCAACACAAGTTGCATTTCCCCTTTCATTTACTATAGGGGAAAAAAAATACAAAGTCTTCCACACTACATGAAGCAGAAATAATAAATCCTAAGAAAGACACGGTGAATACAATATCCCATGGCTAAACAAAGTATCAAATAAAACCTTGACAATTTAAGAAAAATTGAATTTTCAACATGAGGAAATTATCATTTGATAAGTTAGATGGTGATGGAGAATACAGTATCCCACGACCAAACAAAGTATCAAGTAGGCATTTGACAACTTAAAAAAAAACAAAATTTCAACATGAGACCCTCATCATTTGATGAATTAGATAGATCAACAAAAATTGGTTGCCCTCATAAAAAACTAGAAATATAAAATTCCTACATGTAAGAGTTGGATCTGGAGTCCAAGTGAGCTTTGCTTTCCATTTGAGGGTTCACTATTTATCCATTATTCCATATTCATCTGTAATCACCCAAGGAGGGAAGATTACCTATTTTCCCAGCAAAGAACGAGGTGCCATGTTTTATGCATTAACATGTTTTCTACAACAGGTAATGGTAAAGAGGCAGACTTTTTATCACAGAGTGGAACTCAATTGATCATTCTGGTTCCTGAGAAAATAGGTGCATCTTAAACTAAATTTTCCAAGAAAGTATCATAATCTGGGAGTGTATAATTATGCAGTGAGTTGGTGTTACTGATGGGACAAAATATTTTTCTTACTTCAAACATCAAATACTGAACTAACCTGGGTTGCCTGTTAAACGACTAAGCACCCCAAATTCCAATGTCAGAGTACCACCGCCTGCTGTTGATGTTATCTGTAACCAGAAAACATATCATTGAATAGCCTAAGCTTCAAAATTTGCAGAATTGCCAAATTATAATCATGTTATAACTAAGCTCCAAACTTTAAAAAAAATGAAAGCCGTAAAACTCAACAAGTCATAATCTTCAGGATAAGTTAAATGGAAGTATACAAAAATTTTAACTATTATACTCATATCACTAGGTAAATATGCCGCTATGAATTTCAACAAACAATATCAGGAGATTTTGGAAAGGCATGTATAAATGTTTCAACAAAATCAGAAACAAGTAAATCTGTAAATCTACTAGGTTTGGCTATAAGAAAGAGTATTTTAAGTCACCAGGAACATAGGCTGGCTTAACAAGAATAAAATATTCAAATAAATTAAATTATTTTTTATTATATCAACAGATTTTTTTTTTGGACTGCCTCTACCCCTCAGATATTCTATTCAATTGATTCTCACCCTATCTTCCTTTATTTTACCATCTCTTCAAGCTACACCTATTTGTTTTCAAATATTAATTTTCTTGTTCTATCCTTTCCAGTAATGCCATGAATTCATTTAACATTATCATCTCTACCACCTTATTTTTTTCTAAGTATTACTTCTGAACAACCGAACATTCCAATTCATAATGTAAGGCAGGTTGTACCCTAGTCTTATAGAAATTTTCTTTTAGCCTAAGGGACACACGATGTTCACAAAGGAATCTAAAACCTTCTCACCATTTCAATTATCCTCTATCCTTCTCCTCTATCTTATTAATGATATCCTCATTAATATGTACTTCTCATAGAACAATAGATCCAAGATACTTTTACTTTAACTTACAACAATTTTATGCCCACTCATCTGGACTATCCTCTTGATTCTTTTCTTATTACTGGAAGTGCATTTCATGTATTCATTTTTTTCCTACTTACCTCAAATCCTTTAGTTTCTAAAGATGATATTAGTTGAAAATTTGACAAATAAATAAAGTAATCCTAGAAAACAACTATAAGGCATCATGAAATTTAAGGTAGATGGAGTTTGAGTCTGGAAGCAACAAACTTGTTCAGAGAACTCAACTCTTGAGATTGACCAGAGAAGGTAAATTGATTTTAAATTGGATTTAAAATTGGATCAGGCTTAAGATGGGTGATAAAATACAAGCCAAATGTCAAGTGCGATAATATAAAAATAATACAGAATCAAAGCTAAACAGTCTCCAATCCCTTGTGGATTTCAAAACAGGCTGTAATAACAATAATCAGAAAAGTGAAGCAAGAGAAAAGCCTCATGGTTTCAATAAATGGTGTGAATAACCCCTTTTAGTGATGAATCAATCTGGCAAAACAGAGCAATGTGTTGGTGTCAGAAGCACCAAGATCGAGCCTTGTTTTGATAATGGCAAAGGGTTCAAAGTTAAACTTATTTTGTTGACTAATACGGTTTACTAAGTGTGCAGGAAAGTCCTAGGAAACTAGGCACGAAGTCTTGACTTGTAGGGTTGAACACGAAGTCTTGGTCGAGGATCGGGCAAATCGAAGTCTTGGTGAGTGAAGCCGAGCACGAAGTCTTGGTCCGGAGGGATCGAGCAGAAGTCTTTGCCGAGCAAGGACTGCGGACAGGAGTCGAGACGGATCGGGGATCGGACGTCGTCGAGTTCCGGGTCTTTGGAAGCCGAGCAAAAGTCTAACCAAAGATGTCGGTTGGCAAAAGGTAATTTCTCTTAAGAGTAGTAGGTGAGGACGCGTTCTCCGAAGAGGGAACAGTAGGCGTCGGTCCGAACTAGGGTTTCGGTTGAAACCTGAAAATCAGGACCAAGACAGCATTGACTGTAATTATTTCAATTTTGCATTATTTTCTGTGCTAATATGGTTTTCAAGTTTAAAGAAAAAA
This sequence comes from Kaempferia elegans, assembly GCA_037974815.1. Lineage (NCBI taxonomy): Eukaryota > Viridiplantae > Streptophyta > Magnoliopsida > Zingiberales > Zingiberaceae > Kaempferia > Kaempferia elegans. The sequence goes on from JBBPFQ010894694.1 coordinate 5,544, forward strand.
AAAAAGAAGAAATGCAATCTGGCCTCGCACAAAAGGGCGCGAGGGCGCCGGCGGCGCAGGCGGAAGGGCGCCTCGGAGGATCGAGGGCGCCCTCGTGCGGATGAATTCGAAGGATAAAAGTTTCTTCTTCGGCTGCCACATCACTGCTGTGAAGGTGCCCTCAATAGTTTTAGGACGCCCTCGCGCGGATAAAAGCCGAATATTTCAGTGTTGATCCGATCCAGCTGGAGACGCCCTTAACGGATTTTAGGGTGCAGTGCCCTCAGAGTGTTATATAAGGCTAGTTCGGCTGCTTCTTTTATCAATTCAAGTGCTTACAACATCCTAACGCTTCCACGCTCTCGTCTTCTTGCTGTGCAACTTCTTTACGCCGTTTTTGAAGACGCCGAGACTCCGCTTCGACAACCTGAGCTGCGACTCCATTGAATACAATAGTTGTCGGTATTATTTTAAATTTCTGAATTTACTTTTCAAGTCAACTGTACTCAAATTTGTATTCTTCGATATATTAGTGAATTGCCCAAAGTAAACGATCAAGGATCGTGGGCCTTGCAGTAGGAGCCGTTACAGACTCCGAAGTAAGTAAAACCAAAGTGTCTCATTTTTATTCCGCTGCGTACTCTATTTTTATTATCCGAAAGATTCCGAAAGATTTTTTTTGTCGCGATATTCACCCCCCCTCTATCGCTATTCTCGATCCAACACAATGTTCAAGATTGTTTTGACATGTGCAAGCAAAACAAAATCCTGATTGCTCATGCTAACATATTATCGCAATTAGAAAATCATAAAGGAAGACAATGCCACAAATTATCAACAGTTTGATCCATATTCATCTGTTCATTCTTAAATTCTTCAGCATCCAAAACTAACAACTTGCCTTGCTTTCGTTTTCATCAACTCCATGTAACAAATTGACAGATCCAAATGGGATTCCTGTATGAAAAAGAAAGTTGAAATAATCTAAAAAATCAACATAACTAATCTTGAATTAGTTGGCTCAGTCTGAGCACAAGACATTCTTCAACAAAAAAAAAAGAAGGAAAAATGCAACTGACTGCTATCTTTTTCTTTTCATTTTATAGAGACTCTGCTGAAGAAGATGAATGATAGAATCGTTACAACGTAATTTGGGGATGAAACAACAACATAGTTGATCAGTGGGCACACAGAAGATAACATGTATAATGAACACACAGAAGTTAGAACCTGTGGGAGTGTCAAAGGCAGGCAGTAATCTTTGTGCCAAATCTGCAGACAAATGAAGTAATTGATCATCATAGGATTGAATCTTCATACCCTGTGAGATATCTTCTCTATGAGTTCTTATTTGACATTTTGCAATAAAGTTTGCTGAATCTGTTGAATGCACGAGAAATATGAAGAAATTTTCACATGAGCATGCATAGTGGAACTCTAACCTAGAAAATATACTTTCTGCTAGTGTTGTTAACTTGTTTTCATTTAGAACTCATTGTCCAATTTTTTTATGAAACAAATCATGTCAGAGAGAATAACTGAATAAATTCACCTCAAGATATTATCCCGTGGTCACTAAGGGTGATGACCACAGGTCAAAAACTAAGAGTCCTTGCTCCTATGAACTTTTCTACATCCACCAACAACATTCACATTCTATTAATGTGATTCCTATCTTCTAATTCTAAGTTCACATATAATATGTGATGGTATTTAATAATCTTGCCTAAATATTGTTAAGAACAAGTGATTGCCTATCCATTATTAATACAACTGCCCCGACAGTGATAACTTCCAGCATCAACAAACTTCTTATATACGTACGAGTCCAGTAGTTAAGTTTTATGGCTTTATGCAACGAAAGTAAGAAATGTTTTGTTCAGTTAGTCAACACCTTCTCGCACTTGCAAAACAGGTGAACAAACAAATCTCAAAGATACCTGACACATAAAGCAGCATAACCTATCAAGCTTAAGTTTTAAAAAGCTGTAAATCCAAACAATGAAATAAGACTATTTAGAACATGTTAGCAAGTAGCAATATTAGGTCCAAATAGGCACCGTGAAAAATGATATTCGGAATAATAATAAAATCTTTCCCTTTAGAAACACTAATGAGAAATATGCTAGTTAGCACTAACAAAATGCAATACTGATTAGCGACTTTCAAAGGCTCATGTCCAACTATACTTTGGACAATGAATCACATACCGTAGCGTAGTCACTGGCAATAAGATGAGCAGAGAGCAAGCCCCCAAGAATCCTAATTGTGGTCTCAAAAACTGAAACTGTTTTATTCTGCATAAATGCTGTAATTTTTAGAGATTCAACATCTATGCTATATTTTACAAATGCAAAAGATTGAGAGTTAGAGAAGTGAACAGGTGATTACAATCGCAAAGTTAACATTTTTAGAGACCCATTCGACAGCTTCACCAAATCTTTCACTATCCCCCAGTAATGCCAAGGTATCCAAGGAGTCTATCTTCTCAAATATAACAACAAACATTAGAAACTGATTTCAAAGTTGATTATAGAGAAAAGAATTTGTGGGAAATAAATAGCCCTTACAAGAGTTAAGGCATAACCACCAAGCGAGTCTTCTCCTTTGCAACTTAAGGGTCTTAATTCATCAAGAGGAAAAGCATGCTGAATATATCCGTTGAAAGCATGATAAAACATCTCACGCACCTATGTCAAGAAAGAGGTATATGCACGCTAAAACAAACTGATGAATATCTGATTCTAATATAACTAATCAATAATCAATTTTATAAGTTTATTTCAAAAGAGAACAGAATGCATGTCCTAACTATTTGCTGTAAGCTAAATGAATTGACATCAAGTTTTATGCAAAGTTGTCTTGTTATCATTGGTACTTGTAAAACAAATGTTGTCAATTACAATTTGGTTTGGTCTCCTTCTACCACTCACAACTTTAACTCCTAACTAATTCAAACTACTGTTTTTTTTATCAACATGTCAATACCTTGCTAAACAAATTTTTCTTCTCAACTTCTATAAGGGCATATGAAACTGTTCATACATTTAATTGCATTTAACGACACGTGCAAAAAAATGTAGTGCAAATTAGTTCATAAAAACAAGTGTCTAGAACATTAGTGAACATAATTCACATGCTGAAGAAAATACATTTTCCCTGAACAAATAGTTGATGTTTAGATTACCTCCTAAAACCAAGTACTAAGCATAATGGATTTAACAGAGAAGAACTTAAATTAACTCAGAGTACAATGGTCAACTAAATCGAGCACGTGAATAAAAAAACACAATTTCCTTTGTTATCTAAAAGTTGTTGGTTGCGACCATAGAAAAAGTTCTCCGGCAAAATACATCATGTATTCACTCTGTTTACTAACTTTTAGTGGGTCAGTTTAACAGAAAAAGCAGCAAATGAAAAAAAAAAAAAAAGGGCTACTATCCAATTCAAAATGTCAATGACATGTCAAGAGCAACAATAACTAAAAATGGATCATCAAGAAGGAAATGCCATTACACATCGAGACTAAAGTGCCGTAGTAGAATGTAAAAAAGCCAGATTGAAGTTTCTGAGAAGAAAAAAAGATACAAACAACAATAGTTTTAATCAGCGATTAAAAATGACATATTCCAATGCCTTTCAAAATTTTAACAATTTACAATTGTAGATAATATAGCCACGTAGATTTCCATGAAATTCAAATTTTATTCAAGGAGAATCTTATCAGAAACCATAAGCTACCGAATGAAAGGTCGTCTGATCCAATTAAGAAGATACGAAAACCAAAAACCTTACCACTAAGCCACTGCAAACGACATATTTAAAGGGAAACAACCAAAGACCCCCAATTTTCTACCAATGAATTCCATCTACAGATCCGGGCAGTCAATCCTTCATCCAAGATCATTTTTTTTGGGAGACAAAGGACGCCCATTATCGCTTCCAAGGAAAAAGGGAAGAAGAAAACCAGATCTGTCAATTAAGAACGAAGCGATACCTCGTCTCTGAGCTCTTTGGCCTCTGAGGGAGTGACTCCATCCGCAAAAACTCCGGGCAAAAAAACCACGGAAGATGCTACCAGAAGTAGAACCAACGGTCTCAACTTCATTCCTTTCTCTCCGTCAAGGGATCGCTAACCTCGCTTCTTCGTCTGGGGTCCGACACGATTCAGACAGCAGAGAGAAACAGAGCTGGGGCGGCTGGCGGCTGCTGGATAACCGATTCTGGCTATGTAAACGAGCATGACAAGGTAAACGGCGGCCACCGCATTCGATGAAAAAGAAGGGCGGATAAAAATTAAAAGCTCTTTTTTTTCCTTCCCAAAAATAAAATATTGAATTAAATTTTTTTTAAAAAAAACTCTTTTTTTTATAACAAATTTGCTTAACATCTCCGGTAAATTTGAGGTTTATTATGTCTTTATGTTAGAAAAAAAAATCATTTTCACTCCCCATATAAAATTTAGAGTTTACTTTAACTCTATTATTTTGAGACGCACACTGTAGTAAAATATAACTATAAAAATTCTAAAAAGAGATATAATTATATTTAAATTTAGTATCGTTAAATTAAAATCTAATATATTTTGTATTAAATTGAGTACTATCTATAATATATCGATCAACATCAAGGTACATACTTAATCCACTTTATTAGGTATAAAATATTCAAAATCAAGTATATATGATTACTACATACACACATTTTTTAAGGTATACAGTAAAATATAGTTATAAAAAGTTTAAAAGAATATATAATTCCTTTTAAATTTATCACACTTTAAATTAAATTTAGTATATTTTATATCTAATTGAGTATTATTTATAATAGGTTAATCAATATCTCTATTGTATGGATGTATGATAAGTACATAATTCATTTATTATATATATACATATAATAACAGTTAAAAATTATCAATTGGTGTGGATTAAAAAGTTAAAATAAAATAAAAAATTTGATCAGATAATAGAAATAAGTTTCTTAAGGACTGATGATAAATTTAAAATTTTGAATGGGAATTTAGGGCAATTTACAGCTTTTTTTTTTTAAACATCCCTTTTCATTTATTACCAAAATTAAATTTCTCCCTAAGTTTCCTTTAAAATCACTCAAATTTATTAGCTGTCTATGAGAAAAATTAAACTTGTCAAAGTGCTTAAATAAAAACATCCACTAATAAATATAGTAATTTTAATAAAAAAATTATTATATAAATTATAAAATTTAAAAATATATAATATTAATTAAAAATATATATATTCAAGTGTAAAGTAATATAGAAATATTATAAATTGTGAGTTTGACTAAATTATTTTTAAAAATATAAAATGAAAATAAAATTTGATATAATTTTGATCAAAATTAACAAATTAAGATAACTGAGCTAAAAAATATATTTTTTTAATTATAGTATTTTTCTGTATCCAGTATATTCATATTGTGCTGAAATATAATTTTATATACTATAGCTCTTTTTTTCCTTCCAAAAATAAAATGTTGAATTAAAAAAAAGCTTTTTTTTAAAAACAAATTTACTTAAAATCTCCGATAAAATTTGAAGTTTATTATGTTTTGTGTTAGAAAAAAAATTATTTTAACTCCCCCCATATAAAATTCAGAGTTTACTTTAACTCCACAATTTTGAGATGCGCAATGTAGTAAAATATAGATATAAAATTTTTAAAAAGAGATATAATTATTTGTAAATTTAGTACCGTTAAATTAAAATTTAATATATTTTCTATCTGATTGAGGTCGATAAAATATTCAAAATTAAGTGTATATGATTACTACATGCACACAATTTTTAGTATTTAGAGTTATACAGTAAAATATAATTATAAAAAGTTCAAAAGAAAATATAATTTCTTTTAAATTTATCACACTTTAAACTAGAATCTAATATATTTTGTATCTAATTGAGCACTATTTATAATAGGTCAATCAATATCATCTATTATATGGATATGTGATCCGAGTATATAATTCATTTATTATATATATCTTACTATATTATTAAGAATCTGGCCCTAATAATAACCGATTTTCAATTAATTTAGTGAAGCCTACGGTGAAATTACGTTAATATCTCTCAGCTGCGTGTATTATTAAAAATAATTCTCATTAATCAATTATTAATCTAGAGTTCGAGACTCATCTGCAGCGTATTATTGAAAAATTTCTTCATTACAATTCAGGATCTAAAATTTGAGACTCAGGTGCGGCGTATTATTAGAAAATTTTCTCATTAATTGGTATTG
>JBBPFQ010895019.1:0-11780 GCA_037974815.1 Kaempferia elegans
TAAAGAGTAAAGGGGGAGAGTCATCCAATGCCAATGAAAAGGCATATGCTAGGGTAGCATATGATTATGGCAAGGATGGGAAGAAAGTAGCCAAGGATAAGGTGTCCAAGGTGAAAAAGGTGAGCTTTGTAAGCCAATCATCCATGGAGAATGAGAGGTGTGGCGTAGCTCATGTTGATGAGTCACCTACGGAGGTGACTAAGGTTTGGAACTTTGGTTCACCTAGGGAGGTGACTAAGGCTAAGGTTAGCCTTTGGGATTGAGTGAAGTGAGATTGTATGGTGTGCCAAAGGTTAAAGGTGGACTTGAACCTTTAACTTGGTGAATTGGCACAATTGGAGTGTGTACCATGTGTGAAAATATGACATTGGGGTCATATCACATGGAATTTGATTTTTGATGTGTAGATTCCATATAACCAATGCTAGGGATGCATTATGGGTTAATATGGGCAGACACATCATGTGGAGACCAAAAGTAGAATTTTAGATCTAGGTTCAATTGAACCATTTAGCTAGTTTTAGATTTTATGTCAAACTTGGGATTGGTGACAGATACATTTTTATATGTATTTTCCCAAGTAGATATGGATAAAACATATCTCTCTGCAAAATTGGCAACCATCAAAACTAGCCTTGCTGGCAGCCTGAGATTATCTGCTTAGGTCATCTCGACAAATAAGTTGAATCAGATTTGCTGTAATTTCAATTCAGCTAATTTCCCAAAATCTCTGACAAATTGTCCAACAGTTTAATTATATATATATATATATATATATACAGGGATGGAATTAAAGATATAAAATCCAAATCTAATCCATTGTCATCACTATTTGTGAACACATTTTTACATTAAAAAGGTGATTACACTCACCTCATGCATCCCTTATAATCCGTCCCTAGGTTATGTAAAAGGAACAAATACACGATTTGATGGATGAACGTGAAACTAGGGTAAGTTTTCATTGTTTGATTATTTTCCACTATTTTTTTTAATAATCTAGAGATTCAACTTTTCAAATTAGTTAAAATGGAAATAACTAGTTTGACCCTATAAAAATTTTTATTGACTATCAGGTTAAATTGAAAAGTACTTGAATGACCTCATCAAAGTGATCAATTTTCTTAAATTTATCATCCCATTAAAAGACAATTTTTATAATAAGTCACAATTAAGATGAGAACATCTAGATTCTCTATCTAAAATTTAAAATTTATGATATAAGAACTATTTTATTAAATTTAGATATCCACTTTTCACTACACAATACATTAACTTCTTTATAATTTAACTTACCTTTATTTCTTATTATTTTTTCTCTCTCCCTATGTAATATCTACATTTTATTATCCAATTTATTCCTTTTTATGTTTTTCTCTTTCTTAAATTAAATGATATTTTAATATTTAGGGAATACATTTTATTCCTTAAATTAAAAAAAGTATTATTTCTAAAATCTAAATTTAGTAAATGAATAAAGTAGCTGATGTAAATATTTTTTTTATTAAAAATATAAGATCTAAGGTAAATTTTATGTTTAGAAAAGTTGATGTAGATGCTCTAAATGTTGTACTATAGTTTTCACGGGCTTTTTTACTTCTCTTTTGTAATAAAAAGTGATTATACTCATCCTGGGTGTCCCTAACATATCGTTCCCAAGTTATATGAAAATAGATACATCACGGGGCTAGCTTATAGCCGATCGCCAAATTAACTAGAAGGTAGAAGGGTTTTTTTTCTTTTTATTTTTGGTAATCCAAGTATTCAGCTCTTCGAACTGACTAATCTTGAAGGTTACCGTTACCGGGTCAACTCTATAAAAATTTTCACTAACCACTAAAGTAAATAATTAGTATTTTTCAATTTATTTTTCATTAGAGTAAAATCGTAGCTGAGACTCAAATGGAGGGCCTAACTCTTTTCCTGGAGGTGACCAGGATTGGTGACCAGGATTGACTGTGGATGTATAAAAATTAATTTAAATCGTTTCTATGTTTTCTAGTCATTTAAACTATTTCCTATCTACGATCAGTTAAGAAGATGCCAAGCCCCTTCCAACCATTTCACCAACCACACCATCATCATAAAAATTGTTCTAACCAACATCCGTGCATGCAATCACATCTTAAATCCAAAAATAGTGCTACAATACAACGGTTTCCCAATATCTTGACTATTTACATTAATAACTAGTAATTATTCATGATTTACCTCCTCCATGTTAGTCTAAAGACGGATTGACGAGAGCACTGGGACGAACGAATCACTTTTTACCACACTATCACCATAAACCCAACTCTATGTTTATCCGACACTTGATAAATCCAAATCTCATTTTGATACACCATAATAATCTGAAATTAAAGAGTGGGATAGCCTCATATGCCGAAATAAGCGGGTCAGGCTGACCCTGGTCCAGCTGGGCCGGGCCCAAAAGGAAAAGGATTGAAGCAAGTTATGGGTGTGATCTATGCTATTTGATAAAATTAAAAAAACTACACGTCACTGAAAGAGTGTGTTAATTAATGATGAGATAAATAATAATCAATGCATCTATACTTCTCATTCAATACATACAGTATGATTGGCCATGCTTCGTGGAGAAGTAACTACCAAAATTTCAGTTTTTCCATTCACTTCTTCAAAACTTCAATAACGAAGATGGAACTGGTAGGTATTAAAAGGTAGATACCACATCTTACTTCTCCACGAAGCATGGCCATTCTACTCGCACACACTAAATCTATCTAGCCAACAACGATTCAAATGTGCCAACTATTATTCAAGGCTTCCAAACAGCATATATGGCTCTAACCTTCTACTCTCAGCTCACCATCAATATTGATCCAAAATGATCTCTCGCACAACCACAGACGCTCTTGTTTCATTCCTATTCTTGTTCTTGTTCCTCTGGGCGATTCCAGTTTGGTGCTCTCTCCCAAGTGAATTCTCCATTGCAGGATATGACTCCGGTTCCAACACAACAGGACGCGCTCTTGAGCTCTTTGAGGAGTGGCGGATGGTGCATCGTAGGGTCTACAGGGACCCTGCTGAGAAAGCTAGGGGATTTGAGAATTTTCACATTAACATAGAATATGTTCTTGGCTGGAACGCAAGAAAAACAACTCATTCCCCGAATCATGCAGTTGGGCTCAACAGGTTTGCTGATTTGAGCAACGAGGAGTTCAAGGCCAAGTACCTGAGCAGGATACCGCAGGTTAGAGAAATGAGGCGAAGCAGGGTTGAGCGCGATGAAGTGGATTCGACACCATTGAGCTGTGAGGCACCTAGATCACTGGATTGGAGGAAGAAAGGAGCAGTCACTGCAGTTAAGGATCAGGGAGATTGCGGTGAGTTGCTTCAAATTTTACTTCTTAACTCAAGATAGCATCAGAAGACAATACACAATTTTGCTTCAACTAGGAAAATGCATAATATCACAGGTAAAACAACAAGAAATGGCAGCACTGATTTGTTTGTTATAGTAGACTTGGTGAATATGCAGGACAGAACAAATTGCATCTATGAGCCATTGCAAGGATAATGCTAACTATACTGTTAATTTGAGTTTAGCTACTAATTTCATTCCACTTTCTATGTATGCTGGCATTCATTATTACCAGTATTCTTCAAGCAAAATAATAGAGAGATAGTCAGGATGGTGCCAATGTATCAAATTGGCATGCAGACAAAGCTTAAACCGGTAGCTACTCTGTGAGAATGAGAACTACCCAGTCACCATCCTGTAGAACATCAGAAAGTTAGGGTTGAACAACTTCTCTTCTTGCCAGGCGATACTAACCTGACCGACCCATTCAGTCTACTGGGAGCATCTTGTTCACCCAACCATTCAGTACACCTGGACAAGTAGACTTGCTAAATTGACTACCCTAACATGCTTGCTTAGTCTACCGGTAGGATAGGCCCAACAAATCCTCATGACATGACTAGAATGTCTAGTCCATTCAGCTTGCTAGTTTTGTCATCCAGCTCAACCCACCTAATCCATGTAACTCGTCCCACCGGCTTAGCCCACTCAAATCATCTACCCTGCTCCCACTTGAAAGTTGAAATGGGCAACTTGCCCAATATCGTCTAGTTTGCTAAACAATTGAAAGCATCTATCCCGCTTGAATCTTTAGAGTCATTTGACTCACTCGACACTGTAAGACCAACTGTTCACTTAACTAAACTTCTCTTCTTGATGAAACCAACCTACAGGTCCAATCAGTACACCTAGAGTGTTCAATCCACCCAACCATTTAATATGTTGAACCACCTGACCTATAAGACCTCCTAGTCTGACATACTTTCTTAGTCCACCAGTCAAATAGTTCTAACCGACCCAACTAACCCTCTCAGCTAGACCAAATGTTGTGTCCATTTGGCCCACTTGATTTACTTAACCCACCTATATCAAACTCATCAACTCGCTCAGCCAACCTGAATAATAATGCTCATTTGTTTGGCTCAGCTTCCATATTCACATGGCGTCCCCAGCCTACCTAGACTGATAACCCATTCAAAATGATCAACCATCTTTACCATTCAAACCATCAAGCCCTATCAGCCCTTTAGAATTGTTTCCAAACTATCTGATCCAATTGGTCGAGCCAATTCAATTGACAACCTTCTGAACCCGCTTGACCCATTTGATTCAACCAACCAAGTTTAGTGTCATAAATTTGAGGATAGACTTGCAAATGTGATTGGTTCGGCTCTCAAGAGCAATTAGAATGTTAGAATCACAGTGCCTATTACTTTGATAGAATTACAGTAGTTAGTATTTTAACAAGGAAAAAGTTTAATAGTTGCCTAATTCAGAAGAAATCAAAATGTTGGATGAAAGGGATTTCTGATCCACCTAATTTTTCATCCACTCTAAAATATCATAACAACTAAGTAGAAAAGATGGGGAACAATTCTAAAAATACATCATCTTTATAATCTATCATCTCAGTTTTTCAATTCTAGTAAATAGAAAAGGTTTACGTTGACCATAGAATATGAGTATCAAATTCACTTAATTGCCTAGAGAATTAAAAGACCATGAAAAAAGTGTGTTTTTGTTTTCTCTTCATACAGCAGAAATACAAACAAGGTTATGTGTCATGAAGAGTCTTTATAAATAGGCTTCATGTGCTAAGGTCATCTAATGCATTCATCATTAACCAAGGACAAATTCAGTAGGTAATTCAGTAAATTATCAATAAAACAAAAATTCTATCTACAGGATCGAAAGCCTTGCACTAATAGAACGATATTTAAACAGAATGATGTATAAGTCGTCATTATAAACTAACTTGAATTTAGATTATGAATTTCACATAGGACAATTATATCAAGTGTTAAAATTAGGGCAAATTTGATGATACCTTTTTCAGATATTCTCTGAAACTATAGCTATCTGCTACAGGCAGCTGCTGGGCATTCTCTTCAACAGGGGCAATAGAAGGTATAAATGCAATAACTACAGGAGATCTTGTCAGCCTCTCAGAACAAGAGCTTGTTGACTGTGATAAAACGAATGAAGGTTGTGAGGGAGGTTACATGGATTATGCATTTGAATGGGTAATAAGCAATGAGGGAATAAACACTGAATCAAACTACCCTTACACTGGTCAGGATGGAACATGTAACACCCAGAAGGTATAGCATACTTGGAAAATCATATAGTAAAGCTTATTGTAAACTTTTTTTCTCCTCTGACTCCATGTTGGTTCTTTATCAGGAGAAAATCAAAGTGGTGACAATCGATGAGTACAAAGATGTAGCTGAAAGTGAAAATGCTCTCCTGTGTGCTGTTGTTCAACAACCTGTCAGTGTGGGAATTGATGCTTCATCATTAGATTTTCAACTATACACAGGAGTAAGTATGCCGCAACAAACTCTTTTATTTATCCAACATTTTTAAACATAGAGGGTTATGCTGACAAGGTGAAACTCAGGGCATCTATGATGGAGACTGCTCCAGCAATCCGGACGACATTGATCATGCAGTACTAATTGTTGGCTATGGATCACAAGGGGGCGTTGATTACTGGATCGTGAAAAACTCATGGGGCACGAGCTGGGGAATTAAAGGGTATATCTACATAAAAAGGAACACAGATTTAGCTTATGGTGTTTGTGCAATAAATGCAATGGCTTCCTACCCAACCAAACAATCTACATCACCATCACCATTTCCATCACCTGCGGTGCCAACACCATCACCGTCGCTGCCACCACCACCGTCACTGCCGCCACCACCACCTAGCCCTACACCAGTTCAATGCGGAGATATGTCATACTGTTCTTCTGAAGAAACTTGTTGCTGTATATTTGAGCTGGGAGAATACTGCTTACTCTATGGATGTTGTGGCTATCAGAATGGAGTATGCTGCACTGGGACTGCATACTGCTGTCCTCATGACTACCCCATTTGTGATGTACCAGACAAACTATGTCTGAAGGTATGTTAGCTTCACAAATCAGGAAATCGGTAGTTAGGATAATTGATCATTTAGGGAAAAAAAAAATTGACTTAAATAATCATTCAGATTTTTCACTAAAGTCCTGAAATTTCCATTGTGCACCAACATATACAACATGAAAGCAGATGTTACCTCATTGTGTCTTCTCTGTTGAAATTAAGCTTAATTAATGATTTCCCCTCAAATCTGCATTCCATGTAGAACAATGGAGATTCCATGGGTATAGCAGCAAAGAAACTGAAGCTTGCCAAACACAAGTTACCGTGGACGAAATTTGAAAGGGAAACCAACTATCAGCATTTGCCACAAGAAAGTAATGAATTTGAATCTTTAAGTTGAAGAATTAACAGTAGCTGTATGGAAGAAAGATGGACTTCAAGGTTCAAGTTGAAGTTATATGGATTTGCCTACACAGAGAGGATTTAGTAATATGGTTTTCTGCACACTCCAAATTTATTAGTTTCTAAGGTCAAATTTAATAAAATTAAATCGGGTTCATTTTAGACTCGGCTTGACTTGAGTTTGGTTCGTTTAAATGTAACTGAGCTCTCAATTCAAGCTTGTTTGAAACATTTACATTTTAATCTTGACTTGAGTTTGGTTAGTTTAGATGTAACTGAGCTCTCAATTCAAGCTTGTTTGAAACATTTACATTTTAATCTTATTTGTCTAGTTATTGAACTGGATAATACAAACTTGTTTGTTCATTTTGTTTTTTTTTAAATTTATTTAGCATATAGATAAGAGTTTTATTCATGAATGTTGTTCGTGAACGTTATTCGCGAACGTTAACGAGTTAAACACATATATGTACAAGCTTGTTCATTTAGTTTAACAAGTTGTTCAAGATTGTTTATTGAATTGGTCTTAGCTAGCCGAACACCAAGCTTATTCACGAACGTTCGGTTCATTTACAGTCGTACATCTAGTATGTAGTTGTATTATCCCAGATTAATTGCATTTCATACATAGATACATTTGGCAAATGCTGGGGGAAAACTGATTGCACTTCAAATACTCTGCTCGTGGTCATTAAACTATCTGTCCTTATACTTTAGCATACAATACTATCGCTTGAAATATTGCATAAGCAACAGTAGATAAGCATGAAAAACTAAACTTTAAATTCGCTTCTGCATATGGGATTTTGCAAAGCAAAATCTAGGTAGACTAAAAGGTCTCACATTCAAGTGCATAACAGATTAGTGCGTCTTATCTTATGTAGGATCCATGATCATATAGATCTTAGCAAATTTACTAGTGCCAATTGAGATTCTACTTTCTTTCTGAAAGAAGGAATAGCAGATCTTTATGATATTCTGCTTCCTCCCAACTATTGGCAGAATTGTTTTAGGAAAAAAATGCGCATTGGAAGGCCACTATAATGCTTTTTATTGGAGCTGAAAACTTAGATGACAATTGAGCATAAGCATGAGATACTAAAATTCTTTGTTATGTCACTCTACATTTGCAAGCTGTAAACAAAGAAGGAAAAGGAACTTAAGATAAAGATAATAAATTGACTTGAAGAAAGCAATTAAGTGAATCATATTAAAAATTGAAAGCTAAAGCAGAGTCTTGTTGTTCGAGTATTAAACCATATCAAACTTAGAAAGCTAAAGCAAACTCTTGTTGATGCAATACTAAAACCATAAGTTCTAACTTAGATGATTCTTCAAAGAGGGGACTGTGCAGAGTTAGAAGTTCTTTTATTTGGTAGTGAACGAATAAACAAGATTTAACATTTTAATCAAGATCCTCCATGAAACACAATTCAGCTGCAAGAAACTCTCAGAAGGAACCAGGATGTTATCCGGTGCGGAACTGCTTGCCTAATGGTAAGCTCTTCGTGCAAGAATCATTTGAATTGTCATACAGAATTGTGTAATTACTGCTGGTCACGTTCCTAAAGTAGCAACCATCTGTGCTCTCATACGAGTACACTTGCTGAGTGCTGCCCAGACCACTCTGAACCAAGTTCCCCTTCACCTTCATGTAACCGCTGGCAGTCTGCAAATTCTTTAAGGAGCCGTACGCAAACCCATATTTGTATCCTGAGAATTTGTTCTCATCAAACCCTATAGATAAATTTGCAACCTCAGTGAAAGTATCATTCACTTGGTCAGTAGTCCCTGTGTACAGATACAACGGAAAGCTTCGAAGAACATGTTCAGAGTACAAGACAAAAGATGGATGCTTGGTGTTGATACCACATTCAAAATGTATAGTCTGATTGATCATTTGGTCGCTTCCATTCCCAGAGAACACCATCAAATTATCAAATTCAAGTTTTTGGAAGAAATGGGTGGTGATTTTCCCGTAAGAAGAATTCACCCATCCAGTTGAGGAAATGTACCTGCTTGCGCTTGTCTTGAACTCCCCATCAAGTCCTTCAAACTGGGAATAAAGTGATGGTGCATAGCTTGGTGCTTCGTATGCGATCAAGCTTCCCGAAGTATATGACCTCTGCCCGTCCAACCAGAGATGCAAATTGGCATCGATGAACCACACATTCAAAGCGTCAGTGACTCTGAAACCATATTCATGAAGCTTGCCGTCCAAAACCTTCCCCAAGAAGGGGGTGATCTCGATGTCATAAGAGGGGAGATCAAACGATCCTATGCCAGAAATGGGCCTCCACAGTAGGGGGTTGACTCCGCCGGTGTAGATCACAGTGAACGGCCAGATGGCGCCGAGGACTTCGCTGTCTAAGCTGGCCATGACTTCCCTGAATGCCCCATTTCCTGGGAGATTGGTGATGTTGTTCTCGGATAGGTAGACATTGGGGGGATTGGTGTACCAGAACTCATCTGCCGAGTGGAAGGACACATACACCTCGAGAACTGCTCGGTAGGTGTTCGCCGGGATGGCGAGCTTTGTCGATTGGACATCCGTTGAGTTCTGGATCAAGAACCACAAGCCATCGTTCAGCGGGAGGCTCCGGGAGAGAGGGAGAACCAGATCCGCCGGGGTGGAGAACCCGGGAGCATGGTCCTCAGCAGCAGCGCGGCGCCCGTGCGAGGAATCGAAGTAGAAATCGAGGGAGACATTAACGTGGTAGACGCCGGTGTAGGTGTTGTCGACGATATTGCCGAGGTAGACAGCGAGGGTTCGGGGCCGGACAAAGAGTGCGGCGTAGCGGGTGACATCCTTGCGGACGGTCCAGACAATACCATTGGGGCGGGGCTCAGCAGTACAGCTTCGGAGGAGCTCGACGCCGCCGAGCCAGACGCCGAAGATGCGGTCGAACTGACGGCCCTGCGAGGAGGCGGACCACTGGAGGACGACGTGAGAAGGGGCGCGGCCGCGGCGGAGGCGAGCGCAGGGAGGGCGGTAGGCTGCGGTGACGGGGGGCCGGCCGTAGGTGTAGCCGAAGTCGTGCTGGAGGAGGAGCGCGGAGCAGGCCGGGGCGGAGGCGGGAGGGAGGGGGGAGGGCTTGGTGACCTCGAAGAATGTTGTGGGGGAGAAGGGCGGGAGATCGCGGGGCGGCGCCGCCGCTAGGGAGGGCTGCTCATCGTCTGCGGGGGTGAGCTTTGCTCTGTGGAGACGAGCAGTTAGGAGGTTGACGTGGAGTAGGAGGAGGAGGAGGAAGAGGTGGTGGTGGTGGTGGTGGTGGTGGTGAGTAGACGCGCCGCCCATCGGGAAGCGGAAGAATGTCCGATTCGGTGGAGGTAGCGGACCAAATTATTGAAGTCCCGAACTTTGCAGAGTGGCATGAAAATCAACGAAATTAATTATTGATTAATTTTTATTATTTTTGACGAAAATAATAATTTTTATTATTTTTGACGAAAATAATAATTTTTATTATTAGGCCGTCCAAATTATTCATAAGGATCGAATATCAAACAATTTTGGCAAGAAGAATTTTTTATAAAAATTAATTAGTCATCTTTAAAATTAATAGATTGGAAAACTTGAATATTTAAATTTAAATAATAATAATAATAATAATAAAATCAATAAAATAGGGTGACATTGTCTCCATTCAGGGTTATCCGATATTATCTACCAGTCTTTGGATGAACACAAAAGTTTGGACTGATAGTAATTAAACACATGCATTCCATGTATATATTATCACTGTACCGCATATATGATAAGCATTTAAGAGAACTAAAGTAAAATTTGAATTTAAATACAGTCAAATAATTTGGAGATTTCGGATTTACCGATACTCCAATAGACTAAGTAAAGAAAAAGTCGTCAGGATAGGGTGATTTTTTTTTATATTTATTTTAAAAAAAACCTCCTATTTTTTCTCATCATTAAAAAAATATTTAAAATGTCTTATTTTATTTTCAATCCCAAAATATTTCTATTTCATTGCAATTCTAACTAAAATTGTTATAATATAGAATAAAATTATTCTGACTAAATTAAAACTATTATATTTAAATAAATTTTAACTTAGTTAAAAATTATTTTAACTTAATCAAATTTATTTTAATTTAATCAAAATCACTTTAACACTACTATAATAATTTTAATCAGTATTATTATATAAATTAATTTAACCAAAATTAGTTATACCAAAACCACTATAGATTAACTCAATTTTAAACAATACTATTTGATATAAAGGTACTTTTGAAATGAAAATAGAATGGAATACCCTTTAATATATATTTTTTTTCCAATATAAAATGTTTTTTTTAATAATAATGAAAATAAAAAGTTCCTTTTAATTTTTCACCCTTTTCAATATATGTTTAAAATTATTAGGTAAATTTATAAATTTTCCTTTTTGATAAATAATATTATTGTTTGTGTGGAAGGATATTTTTTCTCAAAAAAAAAAGAATAAAATATGATATTGTATATATATACAGATATTTTATCATGTACACTCTTATATGGGCGATCATGAACATCCTATATGGCGCGCTGATGTGGATAAAATCCAGTGATCCTGTCTGATCGGTGAGTAGATGGACACCAGGCACGTCACCTCACCAACTCAGAAATAAAGTGCTGATCGGGAATCTGCGCACACATAGACGAGCAAACACGTTAGCACACCAAACAGGGATTGCCGCCCCTTGTTTGATACTACGACGCTCAAGTTAACCCAAATTATCACAGATACCGAGGAGGAAATATTTTAGCAGCGTAATAGTGAAAAATAGTAATTGTCCGTACCTTTGACCTCTGTGAGAGGCCTATTTATACCCGAAGAAGCTAGGGTTTGTGAGAACAGATGTCATCGTTGCGTTAATCCCCTTCTTTATTAGGCTTGGGTTACTGTGGGCCGCGCTAATTATGGTTGTCACGTGTCTTTGTCAGATAGGCTGCGTGACTGTC
>JBBPFQ010895234.1:0-22788 GCA_037974815.1 Kaempferia elegans
GCAATATAGTGGGACTACATTAGTTTGCAGTTAGTAAAAATAATAACAACGAAATCATACTGAAACAGTGAAAAGAACATAACAGTGTAACTCTCTTTTAGTATATTCATCTTAAGGAAATAATACAAATTGGCTTCCGCTTGCAATTGTTGAACAGTAAGAGACATTACATTTGACACAAAATTATGTATCCACAATTATTATTTTCATGATTTCCATATTGTTGAGCAAGTTGTGACCATCTACACTATGTTTGACATATAAGAACACCTAGTGCAATCCAACCAGAGAAAATATAAATGTTTTGAAGATTTTTGTTACCTATAGCCCACCATGAGAAGCTTTTTCTTATGCTTTTGGCCCAATCTCTCCTTTAGCATTGACAAGACCTACCTCATGTCGTAAAAAATCATTGAATTTACTAAGAAAAAATCTTTAAATTGAAGAAACCAAATAGAAAAAGGAAAAATCTGTTAGAATATTGTAAATTTAATTCTGAATTCTGGATACAGGAGTTATATAAAAGATGCGTGTACATTAATCTAAGATGGAAAGGATGCAACTAAAGGATGAAAAGCATTTTTCATTGGAAATATAGGAGTAATACTAACTCATACTGTTTGGGTAACTTTCCATAAGCTTGAAGTTTAAAATCTCAATAATTTTTCAAAGAACATAAAACTTTTCCTTAGTTCAAGCATTCGTAAAAGTGACCAAAGTTTATGGTAAAGAAGAACAAACATTTGTTGAGATTGTCAAAAGAAATTCCTTGACTGGTCCTTTGTTACCTTCAACATCAGTAGCTGGAAAATTAACATTGATTGACATCACTACAATAGATATAGAAAATTTTCTGCTAGACTATCTACTGGTATAAAGAATAATACATCTTCCTGAAAGAGATATCTAAGTTGGAAATATCTGTAATACCAGGATCATCTTGTGATTCAAATTATTCCAAGGCTAATGAGATGGAAAAGACAATTTTACATGTTAAATAAATCCATTACAATATGTACTGTAATGATTTTTTTTTTTGTGTCCTGACCCAGACGCATCATTCTCTGTAAGGACCTTCCCATATTGGAGACATGCAACCATTTGTGATGCCTCCTGGTCGGTAACCATTTGTGATGCCTCCTGGTCGGTAACATCCTTCTATGTGAGGACCTTCCTTTATTGAAGACATCACAACTATATTTGATAGAGGTATCACTCAAACGTGGGAAGCCAGCAAAAAAACATGGGATTAAGATTGACAACTCTGTAGCAATAACAATCATATATTTGAAACCAAAATACAAGGTAAAATTAACTTCAAAGATAACTTAGCAATTTTGAGAAGACACAAACCTGTTAAAGTGGAAGGTCTACAAGAAAGGCAAGAAAATCGATCATTACAAACAAAACTTGATCATTAGATTGATGCATGTCCCGATTCAGTAATTTTGGCAGCATAATTTACCCATCATGAAAATGTTTGATTCAATTATCCTTGATATTACACTAAACTTAATGATGACCAGTTAGACTAAGTCATGAAGACAGCCTGTCATTAGAAGTAAGATTAACAGTAAAAATCTTAATGCTACAGATTGTGACTGAGCCGTGCACATTAGATAGCCATGTTCTATCTAAGGACTATGATGGTGCAATCCACGTCACTATGGAATGAGTAGAAGCAATGCTTCTTGGAATTGAAGTGGAGTTCCGAGGAGCAGAGATGAGATGGACATTGGAATCCTTCTTGAGGTTGATCTGATGGGGCCTCTTCCTGTAGTTAGTTTTGCCAGCAATTGACCTGGGCCATGCTTTTGAGCCATTCCTAGCCTTGATCTGGCCAGAGCACATCACCTCAAGACATGGCAACTCAGAGACCTTCAGGTTCATGTTCTTTGCTGATGTAGCCTTGAAGAGGGTGCTATCCTGATGCAAGTCCAGGTCCATACTAGGAAGTGTTTGTTGGTGTTGGCTGCATCCTGCAGACTGCTGACTTGGTTGGTCTTATGTTCTTGGGGCTAGGTCAGGCATAGCATGGACCATCATGTATCAAGCTGAGTCAGGCTGCTGGCAAGCTGACCCTTTTAAAACAGCTTTCAAGAAGAAAGGAATATCTATTAATTATAATGATGTCAATAAAGACATGTGTGATAATAACTTATTAGTGTTAGCTACCTGGCGTGTAACATAATTTTTCTATACTTGTAAGTTTGCTTTGAGTATTTCTAAGTCAGTATCTTTTCACATTGGTATTAGATGATTATTTTATAGAAATTAGTTAGAAGTTTCATAAGATATTTATAAATTTTTAAGGTTCATCTAGTGAAGTAAATCATGCTTGCATCCTAAGTTAGAAAACATACATTTTATGTAATCAAAAAGACAAAATTCTGAACAAACATTTAAATTAAATCGCTAGCGTTTTGTTTGATCAAAATACAACATTATTAACAAATATTTAAATTAAATTGCTGAGCTAGCAGCTTGATATATTAGAGCATTTTGAAAGGATTCTTGACAAAAGAATATCATATCACATAGATCCCCTGTTACTCTCATGGTTTGGCCTCTCCGCAAGCATCCGGTCATTCTTTGCTCCGGGCTTCCCCTCAACTTCGTTCAAGGCTATCCCATATGGCATCCGGTCTGGATCATAACTCGGATACCATTTGTTGTGTCCAAAATAATTCATATATCTCCACAATGGCATGATATTGTTCATTTAGGTCTAACCCCTTGTGGTTTTATTTTTGGCCTCTACCCAAAAGGCCTCTACCAATGGAGATATCTTTATCTTTTTAAACATATAATTTTTTTCATATTTTTTCAACGTGGGACTTTGATTGTATTCCCAACATCCACATATAGGACAAACCATAGAAGTCCATTAAATAGAAAGTTTATCATAAACCACAACTAGACAATCAAGATGAAAAATTATTCTATGGAAATAAAGAACTCTCCAAGTGCCTCCATGATGCATGCTGATAAGAGGTAAAACTCAAAAACAATGGATATGCATTTTAGCAGTCTCATTACTTAAAAAATCAGTAAATTTAATCTCAGAAAAGCAGTTCAAAAGTTATGTTGATACCTCACTTTGAAAACTGATTATTGTAGACATTGATCTTAGAAGGATTACTAATTAAATAATATTAAACTAACAGAATAATAAGATTTATCAAAAAGGACTTTCAAAGATACTATTTCATGCAACTCATGTATGAATAATTAATTGGCCAGTCAGAAACTTTCACCTCATCATCATACATTATGTTCGTTATCCAACCTTCTTCTTTAAGTTTTTCAACTTGATAAACTCCAGAATTAAGAAAGTTCTCAATTTCTTCCCTTCTCTTTCCTTGAAAAAAGTTTCATATTCCAAGATACTAATTATTAAACTAGAAAACATGAGAATTCAATCCCAACAACGTGCATGAGGACTTGAGAAGATACCTTGACTCAAAGATATTGTTTCAAGCCAATTTTCATAAATTCTATCAAGCAGAGAACTGAACATTTCACGAACTTCTTTAGACATGCTTTTGTGAGTGAGCTGCTCTCCCACACTCTTGTATGGACCAATTCTATGAACTTCTGGTTGGACACCTGCTTTTTCTAGCACACCTGCGAAATTATTTGCAATCTTAACAAACCATAGACACAATCATGTGCAAGTGACAAGAACATTAAGTTAATTTGGACAACTGCACATGAAAATCCTGTCTGGTATCAAATCAAGTAGTGTGTGTGAACCACATATAGAAGAAAGAAAAAACCCATTTCACATAGTAGAGTTTTTTCTTTAAAAAAAAAATCGAATTTACACTATATATCAATGTACTCAAACTGAACTTTTCAAACTTTGGCAATCCAATCTTTCAAAACTATTATAAATATGCATCATGTTTGAATTCTCCATCATAAGATGAGAAAAACGCCATGTAGCTTTTGCTTGGCACCTCAGATCACAATTGACCTATCACACAGGAAAGCACACAAAAAAATTAACAGTCATTGCCTTTTGCACTGGAAACTTCCAAAAGATCCTTGGATGAAGCTCAAGCAAACCTCAGTAGTGCTGAATGCCTTTCCCTTGAGTAGTCTATCTTTTCCTGTTAATCTATGGACCTTAATCAATGTGAGGAAATCAATCATTGGAGTGATACAGTTTCAGCATAAGAAATATTTGTAAGCACTGATGCTCGGTACTCGTATCAAAATGTTCTATGTTTCAATATATCAAATTTTTGTCACGATTTTTCCTATGTGAGAGGTAAGTTGTGTTCGGATAGGGCACCAGGTGAGTATCATGCATCATTTCTGGCACCTTATGAATTTAAGGAGAGTGTAAAGAGGTATGCATTTTTTGTGATTTGAAAGATCAAATAGTAAAACAGTAAAATCCTTAGTTCATGTATCAATTTGTTATAACATGTAATGTTTGAGGCACAAAAAAATGCTTCCTCCCAAAGCTATCATAGGCAATAAGAACATAACTGCATATCCAACCCTCATAATGAATCCAAAAGGTGATGTACTATTATTATATGCATTTTCATTCCTAAAGTTCTGTTGTTATTTCAACTTTTATGAATAGTTTAGGGAAAAGCAAACAAAAAACAAATCAAAGCAAACGATTAATATGGAAAAATTGAGAATTACACAACAAATCATACATATAGCCAAGGAATATTCAATTGACAAGCATGACCTGCTCCAATGCTTAGCAAGTTGTTAAAAATCACTAGCATTTATATACCAAAGGAAAAAGACTTGGAAAATAGAGTTAGATATTTCAATATATGCACAATATACTGGTGGGCATACAAACCGCCAACAAATGTTGTTTGAAGTGCCAAACCATATAATCCAACATAAGCACTTGGAGGAACATACAACTCTCCACAAGCACATGCAATGTAATACTCCTTCTCTCGGCACACAGGTACATAACACACAATGAATTTACCTAAAAAGAGAAGTTATCTGATTAAAAACTCCTAAATCTTTCATAGAATGGTTTTGTATCTTCACCTGATTTTTTGAAGTTTAGTATATGCCTTCGTATTTCATCTAGTTTCCCCCATCCACAATCAAGTGGTTCTATATGAAGATAAATACCAGATATACGTGGGTCATATGCTGCTTTTAAAAAAAAATCGCATATTTGTGGCAGAGATAGTCCTGAGGAGAAGCGTGTCCATAACTGATCAGATATCTGCAAATACAACACATCTCCAATGAACTGAAGCAATCAAAGGTGCAATTAACATGCTAGTTCAAAATTAAAAAGAACTACCATTTGTTATGCCCTGAACAGGTATTGTAGCATCGTATATAAGTATCACAATTTACAAATTTGGCCATAGTTTAATAGGAGGTACAAGGTTCAAAATCTCAAGCTGTGCAAGAATTTTGGACTTTGACTGGAACAATATTATTTCACTAATGTGCTGATGTTTTGACGTATGATGTCGGTGGAGAATTAGAGAGGAAGGAGTAAAGAAATGAAAAAGAAAAAAAAAAGTTTAAACTTTCACACAATGGAATGATACAAATTTTAAATTATTTTGTACGACCACAAATTACAAAAAGATAACAAATATTATTTTAATTTATCTTGAAGTGTTTTGTGGCATGCCAAAGTGTATTGGATGTTGATATATGATAGTCATCAACATGATTAACACAATATTTCCTATGTTGAATAATATTTCCTATGTCAAAGCGTATTGAATGAACTTTGGACTGTGCCACCTGACACAATATGAGATTTTAAACCACAAAATATTCATAGCATTTCTTTGGCACTCAATATCATAGTAAACTTTGATATCTTAGTAAAGTATTTCATAGTATCTTACCAAAGTAGTAAATAGAGGTGCATATTTTGCAATAACAATACTTCGGCACATTGTTTTATGTAATACTAGTATATTATTAGTAATCTATGTAATGAATTATTTTAATGCCGGTTACTCAATCATGCATGCTGATAGTGCGCAAAATGTTAATGCAACTAAGAATAGTTGCCGAGTAAATAGCAGATCAGCCGAGAGAGACAAAGAGAGCTGAGCTGAGTGAGTTGAGAAAAGAAGCCCGAAAAAAATCTCCTTTGAGTGACAAAGAAAAGAAAGAGTTAGCATTCGACAAGAAACGGGAGAAGCGACCTTTCCACGAAGTTGCATCTTGAGCACGCTTCCCTTTTCGATCCGCTTCCAAGGGAGAGCGAAGAACAACCTCAACTGGACGCCCAACCTCTTCCACCATCCGAGCTCCTTCATCTCGAATTCCCCCGTCGGGTAATCTCGCCCCACATCGGACGGCGGGGGTGGGGTTCCGTCGCTTCTCCCGGATTTCTCAGTCTGTTCTCCACCGGAAGCCGAGGCGGAGGACACGAGGGATCGGACGGAGCAGTCACAAAGGCGATCTGAGGCGGGGAGAAGAGGGAGAGGCGGAGAGCAATGAAGGAGAGCGCCCAGCGGGGATCGGAAGAAGAGGACAGCAGAAAGAGCTGGCAGGGTTCTGCGGCATTGAGGGAGCTTGAAGAGAAGAAATCTTGCAGACATTGCCCCCTTCTTCTTCTTCTTCTTCTTCTCGCCCGGCTGATCGCATTCGTCTTGTTCGGTTAATTGCCCGTATGAAAAGTAGATGCAATTCCTTCCGTGCACAATGGGCTCGTTTGTTCTGGAAGACTTGAAGTCTACTGCTTATAAAAATAATCAAAAATTCCTTTTTAAATACTCTTTAAAATTTTAAATTATCAAAAATTCAAGTTTTTTTTATTTGATAAATTAGCATAAAAATTTAGAAAAGAGGACTTTATAGTATTTATGTCCCAAAGATCATTCAGTATCTTCTTTCCCATAGCTGAAGATCATTTTGACAGGTGAGGTTAAGTAATGAAAACCAGATCCGTTCATAGAAAAAATAGATGTCCACTCACATTTGCACTGGATCGTAAGTATGATCAGTCGTAATTGATCGTGATACCTTTTAGGATTCACCTTTATCTCTAAGTTGTAGTTTGGATCTGGACAGACAGCCGGAGGCCGCTCAAAGATAGCCAGTGATGGGCATGTGATCGGGCTACTAGGCGTCGAATGGGGTGACCTCCGGCCGCTTGCCCCTACCCAACTTATAACCTAGTGGGAAGGTAAACCCTAGAAAGTATCACAATCAATTACAGCTGAATCGCAGTTGTGATCCGGCCGCAAATGTGAGTGAACCAAAGAATCTGATCTGTAATTAATGACCCTCATATTAGTTAGATATCTCATATCTCACTTTAAGTTCACTCTAAAACCATAGAATCAAAACACTATTATTGTTAATCATCAAAGAAAACCATTCTAGTCCATGAAAATTTATAGTTTGCATCTTGGACAGAAGAATCATCCAACAATATCACGTAGCAAAGTAGAGTTATCTGTATGTTCGCAATTCTGAAATACATCACGAGGAGACTATTTAAGAAGCTTACAATCTTGAGCTCTCAAACTGTATGATTAAAAAAGGATTGCCCATGGAAAATTCCATTCCAAATTTAATATCATACTCCTCTTATTCGACAAGGAGAATAAAAGCTCCTTAATTAGATGGATGACTCCATTTCAAAGTGATATCCTTTTTCATCCTAATATCGACTACTCATCTTCTACTCTGTTATGATTTCAGGTAGTTGTATTCTTTCACTTGCACAACAGCTATCTTTCTTTGCGCATGCCTTTCTGTAGCTCGTGCAGCATCCACCAGTCTCTCTTCTCCCTGTTATTATTCCCTGTGAAGATGAGCAACCTTCTTCCTTGCCACAGCACCCAGCATTCTTTTGACTGGTTGGGTTTGTGCAGGCCAGCTGACTCGTGTCCTGCTCACAACCATGTTTCTGGCATGCATCATCAGCAATTGATACCAAGTGTTCTTGTGTTGGAGTACTACTCATTGCTTGGCTACAGTGAGAATGGCAACGATCGTGCACAGTTTCCTCCTCTAGACCTTGTGCATGGCCACATTGAGAACGGGAATGGCATGGTGATTCTGCTTGCCGATCCTGGTCGTCGTGCATAATTTCTTCCTTTACACCTCGTGCATGGCCACAGCGGGAACGGCATGGCGATTCTGCATAATGATGATCTCGGTCGACTGTTTCATCATTAGCCTTCCTGTGGTCATGGCAACCGGACTGGGCACAGGTGCTTGATGATCCACATGTACTTTTTGGCTTGTGGGACGAGCCGCAGCACTTTTTCCCTGAAGAAGTCTTTGCTTGCAGCATCATCATGCTGTTTAAGATCACCAGCAGACAAGTGCCAACGTCCGCAAGGACAGCAGCCCATAGCAGTGGGTGCCCGGCAAATGCAAGTGCTAGAATGGCAATCTTAGTGACCATGGAGAAGATTATGTTTGTGATGACTGTGTAACGAGTTTTCCTTGCCAACCTAATGGCCTTGACAATCTTACCGATGTCATTTGACATGAGAGTGATGTGGCTTGTCTCCATGGCAACTGCTGAACCTGATATCCCCATTGAGATTCCTACGCTTGCTAGAGCTAAAGCTGGTGCATCATTCATCCCATCGCCAACCATGGCCGTGCAGCCTTCCCTCGACTCGAGGTCACGTATCAGTTTCACTTTGTCTTCGGGTAGAAGCTCTGCGTGCACTTCTTCTATGCCATGGTTTAGCTATATATTAAGCAGGCAAACATGTCAGAGAGTTAAGAGATGACATTTGATTTCTGTCGTCTAATTTTTTCCAGGAAAACAGTTTGAAGTACCTGGCTTTGTGCATGCATTGCTGCTTCTTTGCTGTCTCCTGTTAGCATTACTGTTTTTATGCCTAATGATTTCAACTCCTTGATAGCTTCTGCAGCCCCTGCCCTGCATGTATCAGAGAGGGCATATCTTCCAATTTGAACCATGTCCAAGAACACATAACCAAAGGTGACTCCTTCATGTCTCTCCGAACTCGAAACTGATATCATTAAAACGAGATGTAAATGAAAGCAACATGGCCAAATTTTGCATTAAATAATCACTTGATAGCTAATGTTCTGAAAGTACCTGTGTCAGATGAAGCCCTGGCTGCTATTCTTTGGTTACCTATATAAATGTTTCTTCCCTGTATTTCTCCATATATTCCCTCTCCGGGGTAGATGCAGAATTCTTTTACAGATTCTGGTTTTGGTTCAATGGAATGTGACCTAGCATGTTCAACAAATGCAGCAGCCATTGGATGGCTAGACTTACTCTCAATACTTGAAACCCTGAAACAAAGTAAACATCTATTCAATTTCCAAACTTGCTGCACATACTTCCATCTCCAATGTCAAGTTGAAATCACATTCTACTTGTACGTACCAGTAAAGAAGTGTATCCTGGGTGACCTTGCTGCTTGTGGATTGGAATTCCACAATGGTGAACTCTCCTCTTGTTATGGTTCCAGTCTTGTCAAATGCCACAACTTTAATTTTGGCCAGGGATTCAAGAACATCTCCACCTTTTATGAGAAGCCCTACTCTTGCTGCTTTCAGGAGTGCACAAAAAGTTGCCACAGGTGTTGATAGCACGAGTGCGCACGGGCATGCGCTCACAAGAAGGACTAGTGCCAATTGAAACCAGCTTCTGGGATGTTTAACCTTTGCTATCAGAGGAATAATTGAGATTACTGCAGCTGCTATCACCACGGCTGTGAAAAGATAGGTTGAGATGAGGAAGAAACCTTTGATGCTTTGTCACACAAACTGATCTTCATTTAGAAGATCAAAGAAACATAACATGAATTGGGATTTGGGAAAAGAACAAGGCCTACAGACCCGGTGTGTAATACTTTGTGCAAGAATCTATCAGCCTCTGTGTGCTCGACCTGCTGTTTTGTGCATCTTCGACCAATCTTGTCATTCGAGCAACGGTAGAATTCTCAGCAAGAGCGGTCGTTCGGACACTGATATAACCTGCAAAGCTAGTTAGAGATCGCCAATGAATCCTTCCTTACACTCTTCAGTTTCGAACTTGTGGGAACATGTTACCATCTAGATTGAGTGTTCCAGCCCAGACCGGGGAGTCGGCTTGCTTGGCTACTGGGAAGGACTCTCCGGTGAGGCTTTTCTCGTCGACTTCAGACTGTCCGTCAACTACAATTCCGTCTATTGGGATTACTTCTCCAGCTTTGACAGCAATGATGGTATTGATTTTGACATCGTGGACGCCCACAGCTCGACCTGTTTCAGCTAGAACAGCTTTCTGAGGAGCCATGCTCATCAGTGATGACATCCCAGCAGTAGCCTGCAGGTTATAACATCTATAAAAACTCAGTTCAGCTCTTAAAACCTGCTGCACTGAGAATTCATTGCATTTTAACAACAATTGCTCAGCTCTTAAATTATTGCTCAGAAATTGCTTCAACAGACAGACAAAGGGCCCTAGGTCTGTTACAGAGTACTCATACTAACCTTGTGGCTGGCCCTTGTTTCCAACCATTCAGCAACTGTGAACAAGAATACAACGAAGGCTGCTTCTGAATAGTCCCCGAGCGCAATGGCCCCAGCAACTGTTCAAAGGCATCAGCATTAGGACATTAAATAGCATTTATGAGACAGAACAGCTTGAACGCGAAGGGTATGGAAGAAAGAGATGCTTGATCAAAGTGTGGAACTATCAAAATTTCTCTGTGTTTGCAAGGGCAGTAATACCTGCAATGAGCAGAAGGATGTTGATGTCCAGCGTAAGCCGTCGAGCTGCTGCGATGCGTCTCAAAATAATCGGCACAATACCGACTGAAACAGCTGCTATAGCAAACCATCTAAGTGGATGGAAGAAGTGCTTGAAGAGCGAGACCAGTAGCAGCACTCCACAAGCCAAAATGTATGGACTTGGCCATTTCTTGGCAACGCTTGCAGATCCATGTTTGCGAATTGTAGCTTCGAGTCTTGCCTGGTTCAGAGCCTTAACTGGATGAAAACACCAAGCCGCATCAGATTGAAGTTGTATTTTGGAGTACAGATGAATTTAAAGGAAATCCTTTTTTCTAATATGTTCAGATCGGCTCACGTATGTCCTGCTGTGAGATGAGCTTGCTGTCATGTACCACGATCACCGTCTTGGTCGGAACAACAACTGAAACCTTATTGACTCCATTAAGAGGCTTCAAAATCTTCTCAATTAAGGGGACTTCGGATGTGCAGCAGATGCCTAACACGTCGAAGTAGCTCTTGTGGTACTTGGCTTCTTTCTTGTCTTCGCCTTGTTCTTCACCCATCTTTTCCTTTGCTAATCACACAACAGTTGCGGAATGCACACACCATTTCAATTTGATTCAAGTAAACAAGATGAAAAAACAGAAGTAAAATAATATAATTCTCTTCTTTCTCTCACATAAATCTACCTTGTATTGTCTTGAATCTGCAGGCCTCTGTTTTTAATGTCTAGTTTTTACCATATGCCTTTCCGAACTCTCACTTTTGACACAATGTGTGTCAGATTGCAACAACTTAAATTGTGTTCTTGTTCTTGTTTTGAAGGAAAATAGAATCTGAAAAACAAAAAAAATTGAAAGTGTTTTTTAAATTTTGATAAATCCAGAAGGAAAAGCCATCTAAAGTTACAAGTGCTGCTCTTTCTGATAAATTACCTGAAAGTAGATAGCCAAGAAAAGCTACTGGCATCAACTTCGTGGGATCTCCTACACTTATTGCTCTCCGTCTTGGTTTTAGCAAGCCATTTGGCCATTATTTTCTCTCCATTGACATATGTGGCACAAGCACATTTAGCTGCTCTGCCATGAGCGGTGTCGTTTGATTTATATGGAGCTCCACCGATAGATGGTCAAATACTGCATCAAAAGCATAGGAAAAATTATCATCTCAACTTAGAAAACTAATATATATATATATATCGTTGTTCGTTCAAGGTTGTTTTAAAGAAAGGGGGGAAAACAATGCATGTGAGAAAAAATTAAGTAAAATGCATAAATCAAGAGAAAACTAAAGTGAATACTTACCAAGAAAAAAAACAGAATTGGCTCTAGTTGATGGTGAATACAATAGAGAAGCAAGAGGGTTAGAGGGTTTAAGTAAAGCAAGCAAAGTTGATAGTGGGCAGCCAGCCAGCCAAACCCAAACAAATATGTATAAAAAACAAGATGAACATAATTTTTTTGAAGGACTGAGACCATAAATTTAGTCTTGTCCTCAGTGAGCTCCTAGTAGATGCCACTACGGCACGACCTTTTAATGGGGCATTTGTCCTTTGTTTATGGCTCTATCTCATTGGATTCTTAAAAGACTGGCTATTTTTCTTAGAAATCATAAATCTTATTTCTGTAAGGAATGTAATCAACATATTCTTACATTTGTCATGTCAACAAGGCATTTTTTTTTTAATCTTAGAATTCTGTCTCATATCAACAGCCACTTAGAAGATCCATTGTGATTTTTGTGCACAATAAAACGATGTATTATGCTGAAAGCGCAGAGGTGGAATGAAAAGGTTTGTAAGAGAATAAAAGCCCCTCTATAACTTTTCATTCTTTATTCTTATTTTGCATAGGAAAAAAAACACTTTACTCTCTTTTTTAACCCCAATAAGAACGAAGTGGCAAAAAGACAATGGGCTCGCGCCGACACCTCTATCAGTCTGTCCCACGACTAATATAAAGAAGGTAAATCATGTTAACTGGGGAGATAAGTAGACGAAGGGAGTGAGTTACACAGTCACTAGCCTCGAGATTTAACCCATTGACCTCAAGTGGCAAACCTTCAATCACTTACCGTCTCAATTATGCCCGTGAATGAAACAATATCTCGAGGTGGATGCTGACTGCGGCAGCATTGACTGATCGACAAGTTGAGTCAGCGGTGGATTAATCATGAATCCGCTTGGAAAGATTTTACCAACGTGAGTACACCACCAAAGATTCATCTATTTTCTTCATAATACGATTTTTAGTGTTCTTCTTTGGGTCAGGATGTTCTTTATTTGAAATGATAGAATTCCAATAAATAAAAAGCATGTTGGCCACTTAATTATTTGATTGCATCGTGTGGAAGCTGAGTGTGTCTGAACTCAGAAGCACAAAAGTGGCATGCATCAAGGAAGTAGGAAAATTGCTCATGGGAAATCAAAACACTCTATTTAGTGATCAAGCAATCCTTATTGGCCTAACCAATTGGACAATTATTCCTTTTTATTACAGTAAGATTCAATTTTAAATGCTAATATGGAGCATTATTTTTGTTGCGTCACAAGGAATGGCATTTCAAGGAGAAGTGGATCCTCCATTTCCCTAATTAACAATTAATTGTAGTACACAACATTATCTCTAACAAGTGGGATCAAATCACATCTTAAATGATGCGCTAATATGGTCTCAACACAAATCAAAATAAGTAATAATTTAAAGCAAGACTCTAAAGCACACATTCATAGAATGATGGGCAGATATATTTATAAACATTAGATCTAAAGGCCATTTTAAGAAAAAATATTTATGGTTAACAACTTCTTAAGCCACTTTCTCACTAAATCATTGAGGTATGGTTGAAGTGGATCAATCTTTTCAAACTCAACATTAGATCTTTGACAAGATAGGAATATATGGTCATTTTCATGAGAATTTTTCAAAATAAAATCTAAGATTTTTTTCCCGTCTTTACCCTTTTTTTTTTCTTACCCAACAATAGCAATAGCTTGTAGTTGTTTCACATTTTAGCTGTTTCACATTTCTTGACTTGCATATCTTTTTCCGATCCACATTCTAAATTATTATATAAAGATGGAAGATTGATAATACTATTATTTAAGATCACATGATTTTTTTTATATTCTCCTTACATCGAACCTAAGAATTTTAAACTGTGTGTTTTTAGTCTTTTGTTTAAAGTCACAGGAATCATTTCACAAAAATTGAAATAAAAAAAATATAATAAAATATAATAAAAATAAAAAAGTTGAAATATATATATATATATTACATCACATCAAAGATTTTTGTGTTATTTAATTGGATCTTTTAGGCTATTGTTTAAGCTTGGATGAAATTTTTTAAAGCTTCCTATCTAGGTTGTTGTTTAAAATTGTTCTTTTTTAAGTTGAAAAAATCATCGAACCAAAATGAAATCCTAATGATCTACATGTACTCGTAAACCACCTCCCACCTTTAAACTGTTTATAAAATTCCTGTGATTTCTCCAAAACGTAAAAAAAAAAAAAACTATTATTTTTTTTCATGCCTCTTTATCGATTTCGAAGTTTTTATCATTCTATAGTTTTAATGGTCATTTGTCTAACTTGAATGGTTTGACTTACAATTGGAATAATCTGGGCAAATGTTTCGTATCGAACATATAAAAGAAATCAAGAACGATCGTATTTCACTATTCAACCCAGAATTAAATATGTAAATATAGCATAACATGAAAACAAAACTTTGCAAGGTTGCATACCAATAAGTTATTCAAAATTACAACAAAAACTTACCACTGAGAAAAGGGAAAAAAAAGATGAAAAAAATACTTAACAACGACTAGAAGGCAAACAGACATACAAGTGCATAAATGATACCAAATATTACAGGCAGCAGATCAGATCAGCCCCGTTTAGAACTTCTGCATGTCAAACAACATCGTCTCGTAGGGGTAATTCATTAGATCAGATCAGGTCAGCAACATTGGAAGGCAGCTCCTCAATCACCACGTTATAGAACTTCTGGATATCAAACAGCATCCTCTCATCGTCAAGGGTAACAAAGTTTATGGCAACACCCTTTCTTCCAAACCGTCCACTTCGCCCAATTCTGTGGAGATAGTTCTCTGGCTGAGTAGGTAGGTCATAGTTTATGACTAGTGAGACTTGCTGGACATCAATCCCACGGGCAAGAAGGTCGGTTGTGATGAGCACTCTAGATGAACCGGAACGGAATTCACGCATGATAATGTCCCTTGTGTTTTGGTCCATGTCACCATGAGTGGCTGAGACAGTATGATCCCTGCTCCTCATCTTGTCAGTCAGCCAGTCCACCTTGCGTCGAGTGTTAACAAAGATGACACTCTGAGTGATGGCCAATGTCTCATAAAGGTCACAAAGGGTATCGAGTTTCCAATCTTCCTTCTCAACATTCACATAAAATTGCTTAATACCCTCTAGGGTAAGTTCATCCCGCTTCACAAGAATTCTGACAGGTTGATTCATGAACTTCCTGGTAATTTCCAGGGCCTCAGGTGGCATTGTGGCCGAAAAGACCCCAACCTGGATTTTCGAAGGAAGTAGCTGGAAGATATCGTATATCTGAACAGAAAATAAAAAAGAATATCATGACTTTGAGCAAAGAAATAAATAAAAAAACATTTAATTTAATGTTTCTACATCGTATAGCAAAATAATTGAATATTCTACTGTCAAGTATAGACAACAAATTAATAAAAACACCAAAGAACCAAAAGTGACGAGTAAAAAAACAACTAACTTTTTTTCTAGGATATATATAAGTTGCAATGATAAATTAGCCTAGTTTTATGTTTATACTGAAAAGCAAGATGGATTGCAAATTGTGAAAACAAAAGGTTATTAGCATTCAATTTTGAAGTATACATGCAATGAAACATTCATAGGAAGGGGGAATGCATGCAGAAACAGAAATAGCAAGGAGACCTGATCCTTGAAGCCCCGTGAAAGCATTTCATCAGCCTCATCCAAGACGAACATTTTGATATAGTCGGGGCGAAGAGACTGCCGCCTCAACATATCAAAGACACGACCTGGAGTACCAACCACAACATGGACCCCATTTGAGAGAATACGCTGATCCTCACGGACACTTGTTCCTCCAACACAAGCATGAACTTTGACACCTAGATAATCACCAAGTGCTCGCATGACCTTCTCAATTTGTTGAGCCAGTTCCCTAGTTGGAGCAAGAACCAAGGCTTGGCATTGAACCAGTCCATAGTCAAGCTGCTGTAAAATTCCAGAGCAGAAGGTTGCAGTTTTCCCTGTCCCTGATTGTGCTTGCTGGATAACATCCAATCCCTTGCAAAAGGGAACAATTCCTCTCTGCTGAATTGCAGAGGGCTTTTCAAAACCTATAAATAGAATTGATAAATGTCCAGCCTAAAGTTATTTGCATCATTAAACTTCTGCAAAATAAGTGAATAACTTGAAAGTGATTTTACATTAGCTTACCGTAGGCATAAATGCCTCTAAGAAGATTCTCCTGAAGTCCCATATCATCGAAGCTTTCATAAACCTCATCATATAAAGTGAAGAATTCCTGCCCATCGGCATTGAGCCTGTAGCAACCACAGAAATTTAAAAAAAAAATAGAACAAGACAGTTATGTTACTATTGACAAACAAAAGACAGACACACTGAGTGTCTTTTCCAGGAAAAGCAAACATTGAATTTGAAACTTTTTTCTCTATGTAAAAGCAGATTTAGTTCATAAGAATAACTATTCTTTCCCTTTGAATTCTCGTAGAATAACTATTCCTATGTTTGGTAACAAAAATGACTATGGAATGTCTATTCCCATAAAATAGTTATTTCATATCTCTTCATTAATTATTTCACACTTCTTATAACACATTCGATTACTTCAATCTCGACCAACTAGATTGGTGGGTCTGATTGGTCCAAATGAGTTAGTCGAGCAGGTCAGGTTAAACGATTACAGTGAGCAAGGCAAGACAACGAGCCAGATGGGTTAAATGGGCAAGGTTGTCAGAGTGGTTCACACAGGTCGAAGAGCAGTTCAGATGAACTGATAGAGCAGAACAGTCCAGGTAGATGGAAAGGGAAGTATGGATGGGCCTTTCTACAAATTATTCCTTATTATATTAAAACAAAGGAATACTTATTTCCTTACATATTCCGTATCAATTCTGTTCCCTTCGAATCACTATACTATTCCTTGTCTTTTCTATTCCACAAACAAAATGAACCATAAGTGATACAGTAGCAAACAAAGTGTAAGATGCATTACAGCTCGCTCATTTTTGCATCATATTGACGAGCATCAAACTGTGATCCTTCGGGTGCCAATCCAGCCATTGCCTGCAGAGAAATTTGATTTTTTTTTAAAATTAAAACAGAAAGGAAAGAATGGATAATGTTAACCCTTGATTTGTCAAATATTTGGAATATAAGAAACAAAAAACCAATAGACTCAGTCAGAGAATTTTTGACAAGTTCAGAGAAAATAGACTACAAAAGCTACCGCCTACCTTAAATACAACAATAACAACAAAGCCTTATCCCCCACTAGGTAGGGCTGGCTATATAAATCCTTTTACGTCATTGGGCTCTATCCGCTATTATATTATCATCTATACTTAAATAAATTTTATCTTGTTTTATTGTTGCTAACTAAGTTTTTTTTTTTCTTTCTCTTCCTCATTATAGTAAAAATAAATAAATAAAATTTTTATTATGTATTTTTTTAATTAAAATAAATAAATAAAATATATATCAAATTAATAGGATAATTTTATTAGGCTTTGATGAAGCCTATTTAGATTATCCTATTTAGTTGGGAGTTGATTAAAATTATTAACTTAAGTTCTATTTTTTTTTCTAGCCATCGCGCAGGCATCCCATCACGGCCCGCAGAGGTCAAAACGGCCTCCACACCCCCGCGGAGGGCTACCACGGGGCACGACACCCTTCGCGCCCCCGCGGAGGATCGCCGCAAAGGTGTGGCATTTTTCTCACTCCCTGCGCCCCTAGCAAAGGACCGCCACAGAGTCGCGGCACCTTCCATGTCCCTTGCGGAGGGCCACTGCGAGGCGCATCACCCTCTGCTGGGGCGTGGAGGGCCACCACAAGGTCACGACACCCTCCGAGATCTCGCGATTGTTGTGTCGATATGTTCCCAAGCCAGAATGGTAAATACATTATGTTTTGAGCATGGCTCTGTATTGCAATTCATGGAATACATGACCTCTCTTAAACAACATGAGCAAAAATCTCCTTTCATATAAATATGATTTAGATCTGATTGGATCACAACTAAATTATATATCAAACATTAAAGAATTTGATCTAATTTTATTAAATAATACTAGTAGTCTTTTATAATTTAGCTTATTTGTATTAAAAATCTGATTCTATTTTTAGCATAATGATTATTAGTCTTATCTTAAATATGATTTACTACTTATTAGTAGTCTACTAGATGTAACATATATTTTAATAATCTAATTTAATTTAATATTCCAAAAATATAATTTTAACAAATAGTAACAATGATGTAATTTTATAACTCTGATAATGATGATTATGATAATAATAAAAATAGCAACAACAATAGTAACAATAAAATATCAACATCAACACGATACTGTGATATTATGATATTCAATTACCTACTATTAATCAAGTTACATAAATTCTATAGCTTATTATTTATTATGAGCTTAATAATATGAAATTTTATGAAACATAATATGCATCCTTGTTGTAACAAATATTTGATATTTGTTTATTTATGACATCCATAACAACCTTGATTGAAACAAACACAACTCATTTGAATATAAACCCCAAATAATTACTTGAAACCACGGCAAGAATTTAACTGTAAATTGAAGGAAGTTAAGCTTGAACAAGGGTACATAACATCACTCCCCTTGCCTTTCAAGCAT
Organism: Kaempferia elegans; assembly: GCA_037974815.1. NCBI lineage: Eukaryota > Viridiplantae > Streptophyta > Magnoliopsida > Zingiberales > Zingiberaceae > Kaempferia > Kaempferia elegans. The sequence goes on from JBBPFQ010895234.1 coordinate 18,637, forward strand.
TAGCAAGAGAACATCAATTATTTGTTTTGTATTTTATTGCATTGCCACTATAAAATCATTATATGTTCCAAATTAAATTAGTCCAGAAATGTATGAATGTCCATCAAGCCCAGCAGAAAAAACAAGACTGGTTTTGAGCACTAGGGTAGGAATGTGGAAGGGAAATGAAGATCATCATGTTGGAGGTCGCTTGCTTACATGTGCAATCAAGATGGGTACTAGACCAACAATCTCCATGAATACCCATTGTTGATTGCCTCTCAACTCAAGGTAAGCAAGAAGCCCAACCTTTGCACTCAGTGAAGAGATTTATGAGTAATCAGCAAGTGACTTTGAAATGGAAGATTGGCGTTGTTAATCACCCAGTTGAGACCAACAGAGCAAGTACCTACAGGAATATGCAAGGAAAATGATTCAGAGGTCCTATGATATAGAAGAGGTTTGCTTACCACATTGTAGGATGGAGTTAGTAAGAGAATCTGGACAAAAGAAAGTGGATTGATTGTCATGAGGATGTTATAGTGTGTGGTGGGGCCCCTCGTCCTGCAATGTGGAGGTGTTGAGTAACTCATTCCTCTATTAGGGAGCAAGGGTCAAGTAGGGTGTATAGTTGGTCTTGAAACTAAAGGTGGAAATGATATCAGAGAAGAATAGGTTGTGTATAAAGTATTGGCACTCATATAATTGTTTCATGGAGGCAAACCACACTAAGTCTCCTCTACTTGAATCAGTGCTCTAATCTTACCAACCAGTATCACTCATTTTCAAATCTAATCTCAAAATGTCATATATATTGCTCAAGGATTTGAAGAATAGGTCGAAGGATTCGCATCATGGAAACACTAATAGCAATAGGCATGACTCATATAGAAATACATAAAATAATTTAGTGTGCTTTTAATGAAGTGACAAGCTGTCTTTATTTGGTCATTGAGAATGCAGAAACAAAGTTGGAGCTTAGAGGGTACATGTTATATTATAAAGGATAACTATAAACAATCATTATGTTCATAGAATCTTCACTCGCCCTCATTATCAACTTGTTGATCACAGACTGAAGACTTGGATAAAGGTTAGATCAGTGGTCAACCGAACCAGAAACACAAACAAGAAATTACCTTAAAATATATATGAGTTTGACATGAATTGATCCCTTTATGAAGATAATTCATTTTTTTTTTTAAAAACATTTATATCATAATTTAATCCTTTAGCGAGTTGAAAAGGAAAGGCAATAACCATGACTTCTCATTGGATATCTCCCTTGAAAAAAATAACAAGTTGATATTGTTGCTAATTTTTCTGAGAAATATAAGGGTGATAATTAGTTTTGTGGAACTTGTACAAAGAGTATGGTTGAAACTTCAGATTGTATAACTCCATCGACTTAGGGGTGGAAATACATGTCATGTGTGTCATATTAATTGTGTCATAAATGGGTCATATCATTTGAAAAAACTATATGAGAAAACATAAAAATAATTATACATTTTAAAAAATAATTGTATAAGGTGTAAGATTTCAATTAAAGGCAATAATTTTCAGTGATTAAATTTAAGTCACATTGTAGATAACATCTGATTAAATGACAATTTAAGAAGTGGAAAAAACAAAGAAACAAAGTAGCAGAACCAGTTAATATTGCTTCTTCTTTCAATTTAGTTCTTACGGAGAAATAGTTAGTTTTGATATTCACTTTTACATCTTAGCTAAATCTACAATTCCACATAGCTATGATCTACATTTTCCAGACTTGAAGTTAGGAACAAAATTAAAATTTTAAGCTGCAAATTACTTGATCTAGCTTTTAGTTGTAGAGAATAGAAATGGATTGCATAGCTAAACTTGTTGTCTCCTAGAATTATCCTATATATTTATCCATCATTCATCCCAAATGCCAAAATAAAGAGGATATATCATTTAAAAGGAAAAGATAAAGGTCATCTAGTTAATTCTCCTATTGTTGCATCAACAAGTGCGTTATGCCTCAATGTCGGATGACCTAACCCAAAAGTGTTTGATTCTTTTGCTAATCTGCTCAAGTCATAACATTCGTGCCGCTTTGAACTGGTGCTTATCCCATTTGTTTTTGATGGAAAGTGAAATATTTACATTGTAAACTCACAACCCTTTGATCAAATAGAAACCTCTTCATCTCAAAGAGGCCGAAAGTGAGATATGAGATAATAAATTGGAAGGGGAAAAAACATCTTATTCTATCATCCGATCCGGGCACTGAATAGACATTGAAATCAAAACTCCTTCAAGAAAAGAAAACTTTTTCATTTAGGCTATGCTTCCTTCCACTCTACCAACCTATATCGGAAGGACGTTGAAGAAGAACAAAGCATCGTAGTTCCAACCGAAGTTAGCAGTCTCCAGAATCGCACGCCGAGAAGCGCAGTACAAAAAGGAATGGCACCGAGAACAGTTGGAATGAGCTTACCTGGATCTGGATGAAAACGGCGAGGGGGCTGCAACATGCCCTGCTCGCCGAGGCCAAGAATGCGTCCAAAGTTTCCAACACGGCCATTGCCTTCTCCCGCCCCTGCAAAATCGATTGCCCGTGCAAATGCATTCATATGCCCAAGAGGAAGAGAAGCCGATACCTCTCCTCCATTCCTCTCCTCATTTTCTGCTAGAAATTGACGGTGGGAAGAAATAACAAGGAAAACTCAAAAAATAAAAATAAAAAATAAAATAAAATATATAAACATAAAAATTATTGAAAATTATTCAATAAGGGTATCTAAGACAGAATAAAAGTGTAAGATTCGCATCAAGTTCTTCGGGTCAGGGTGCCACATCTCGCCGTATGTTTGGATGAAATAGAAAAGTTTCATGAATGGAAGGGGAAATAAGAAAAAGAAGTAAAGGTGGGAAAGTAAAATATTTTTTTTATTATTTGTGAGGAAGAGAAGGTTAATTGGAGAGGAAAGTGAATAGAATAAAGATTAAAAATATGAAAATATCCTCTTTTATAAAATAAACTTATATATGAAAAAAAATAGAGATAAAATTAAAATGAATCTCTTTCCCCTTTCACTCCAATTTAAGAGATAAGGTTATTCCATACCATACAAGGGTAAGTTTTATCCTTTTCTCTCCTTTCCCTCCATAACTCACCCTCTCCGAAACTAGGGTAATAATCCCCCTTACTTATCCTTCCATCCTCTTCTCTCATGTCCTCCCAAACAGAGGGTTAAGATTCTTGGTGCACTCAGGTTCAAGCACACAGGGTTATGATGCAACGGTAAGGATATTTAGTTGTTTCTTAGGTCTTCATGGTTCGATTTCCAACTACATCACATTTGTTGGGATTTTTCCTCCAAATGAGACTCGCAACTAAAAGTGCTAGGCTTCTAAGCCGCCCGGCGTGAGTGCTTTTTAATTTACCCAAGTGATCGATAAGAAATTTCTGTGAAGTCAGGTCGGTCATCTTGGCTTAACATTACTCAGTCTAATTAATCTTTTCTTTTTATGCACCTATGTTCAAAATTCAAAGAGCACAAAAAAAAAATCTCATGCACGCTTGAACCATTGTGATCGAGGCCATTATGTGATTGATGCAAGAGGTAATTAAAAGGCGTCACATAGTTAAGAAAGTCAATAATCTTGCTAAGATGGTGGTCATAATTAACAGAGAGTCACTCCCTGATTCTGTATACTCTGGTGACTTCATATTGCCCTGACTTTATATCGCTCATGGATTAGGATCATCCCCAACTCCATGCAGCCTCACCTCCAAGCAACCCCGACTCTATGCAATCCCCGCTCCAAGCATCCCTTATTCCAGGCAACCCCGACTCGAGAAATCCTCGACTCGACTCCATAAAGCCACGACTCTAAGCATCCCTAGCTCCTCGACTCCATACATGCCTGACTCAAAGCAACCCCGACTCTGCCTCGATCTCGATTCTGATTCTCCCCCTGACTAACTAGAGTAGCACACCCGATTGTTGGTAATAAAGGTGACAAGCCTGTCACACCTCCGGAAGAGTCCCTGTTCGATAAAAATAACACAATATTTCTTCGCTTATGATAGCCAACAAGCATATAACCTCAGCCAACATGGTTGAAATCAATTCAATAAGCAACAACTCATACAACTAGAAATAAATACAGTGAAAGATAAAAAAAAAACAACCACAC
>JBBPFQ010895342.1:0-11777 GCA_037974815.1 Kaempferia elegans
CAAAATTAGTAATCTATTTATATGTAAATAAGTTTTTTAGTCATTAATCATGTATTATGAAATTTTAATGATTTTTTATAGGATCGTACGATTCTACTATCCAATCCCACCCGATCTGATCTTGACCCTAAATCGATCTTGCGTAGGATCGCGATCCTAAGGGGTAAACGACAATTTCAAAACTCAAGGTATTTCAAAGAAGGCTCCAGAGTCCAGACCATGGAAGGCATAATACTTCCTCTTAATAATAATTTGACTATGACACTGACAAGTATTTCAAAGAAGGCTCCAAACCATGGAAGGCTCCAAATCAAGTTGGTACTTAAATAATAGATTATCATACAAAAATAGGTATTAAATCTGCAAGAAAATAATCCCTTAAAAAATAAAATCTCTTCCACTAAAAAGATCACTCTTGTCACCATAATTTATTTCCTTCATCTCACTGTAGGATGATAGTGACCGACGATAAGACACGCTTAAAGTGAGTCAATCACTCTTTTGCCACACATTGCATGAGTTTGTACACAGTGTTTGGCTGTGTAATAATGAAGAATATATTTTGTTGAAACCCCAAAATAAAATCTCTTCCAACCAATTTTTCAAAAGTACTATAATATACTTTTACACCACTGAAAACTACATTGATATTTTTTATATAAAAATGGAAGTCATTAATTATTTTTATAACACAATTATAAAAAATTCACAAACTCAAAGAAATGAAAGCACTGTGATTTAAAATGCATATTTGGGGCAACAAAATTTGATCCAATTTCATTTAGCTAATGCAGCTGATTGCAATGAATACAATCCAAGACAGCAACAAATATTTTGGCATTGCAACTTGGAGCATGTGCTCCAGGTAATAAATCATACAAAAATTCTCAGAACTGAGTGAATTTTAGGAGCTTCTTCAGACTAGGAAGTTGTTGGCCAATATACATTTGAAGAATAAAATGAAAATGAGGTAAGATTTCAAATACGCTTCAATCGCAATTTCTGACACAACATGATAAATTTTCTAGACATAATATCAACAAATTATTAGTGCCATAAGAGACAAAAAAAAATCTATGAAACCTATGCAGCTTGCTTCAGTTCAATTCACCTTCATAAGTGCAAGATTTCTCTGGTCACGCGGTGACCAAACTCATCTGCTAACTATCATGTAAGTACAACAAATCAGGACAAAAAGACAAAAAAAATCACAAAGAAGCATGCACTCAGGACTTGTAAAGAGTGAACAGAAACGAAAGGGAAAAAATTACCATATACATTTTCCTATCGCGGATCGTCACACAACCAATCTTCTAAACTGCGCTGCAAGCTCTAAATAGAATTTGAGATCTGATGGCTCAATCTGACTAATTGCAGACTTAAAATGCATCATTGACACTTCAGTCGCCTCCAGGCTTTCCTGATGAGGTTGAGGCAGACTCTCAGTAAGCTTCAAAAGTGTCAAGATTTTTAATCCAACAAAAACATGTCTAGCACCGAATATAAGCAATTAATAAATAAGAATGTCGTTGAATTAATATTTTAGAGCAATCAAAGTTAATTATATAACGAGCATCGCAATTATTATTGGCTATACTTTACTAATAATAAAATGATTATCATGCATTGAATGAGCACATTAATTTCTTGCATTATTTTAGTGAGGTCAATCCTATAATTTTTTAAGATTTATATTATATAATGCACCTACAGACTTCTAATATTGAAATAATTTTCACATATCCATAAATATATTGGATAGCCACTAGGAGTTGGATTTGGACTCACATAATTAGAACTAGAGCACATTTCCATTTAGCGAACTCTAGGATCACTCCTATTTTGTTATTGCTATTCTAGTACTCCACTTGGTGCTTCACATATTCCCTCACTTTTTAGTTTTATCTAATCCCCACAACTGGCAAACGGAATCGAAGAATGATTCACTGGCAGAGAATCATACTAACTCAGTACCAACAAAACTGTGTTGGCATGAGGAGCATGGTGATATTTACTGATGCTGATACAGTAGTGATATCCCCTTGACTATTGGAACAATATTTTTCAGCAATGTTGACTAATATGGATCATCATTTGTAATCATATATGCACAAAAATGATTCAATGAGCTCCCCTGATGAACATGCATGACAATATATGCACACAGATAATGGATATGAGAGAGTAAAGCAGCATACTTCCAATGCAGTAATAGCAGCTTCCCTGCACACTAACTTGATGTCCGCCCCAGTATAACCTTGAGTGAGTTGAGCAAGATCTTTTATACAAACATCAGAACTGCAAGGAATGTTTCGCAAATGAATACGGAATATATCTTCCCTATCATTCTCATCAGGTGGTTGGACATCTACCACCCTGTCAAAGCGCCCTGTTGAGCTCGAAAGTATCAGCAATGCCTGAGAAAAAACCTGATGGGCTAGATTATAATAAATAGAAAAAGGGTGCAAGAGAACCTGGCCGCAGTAATGCAGGATCAATCTTGTCTGGGCGGTTAGTAGCTGCAATAACTACAACACCAGTTCTTTGATGCAAACCTGAAATGACCACAAGGCGACCACAATGTCTTAAATATTTAGTAGAAAATACCACAAAAAAGACAACTGATTTGTTGTGGATCCACTGTTCACAGGATCTTGTGATTAATATTAACCTAAGAACCACAAACAAGCATGATTCAGTTGGTTTGTGATCCAAACTCAGTACAGAATAAATTGAGATAATCCTGACATAATAATTTTCATTTTTCTAGCAGCAAAGCCATTGGACGCTTGTTAACTCCATTCCAAGCTTGGAATTAGGTGTTAATCAGAACAAGACAATATGGCATCAAGTAATCTCTCCAATGTCTTATATTGAAGCAAAAGAGAAATATATAATCTGTCAATCCAACGTAAGACTCGGTATAGGTTGAAAGCATAGATTCGAATAGTTATCGTATACTTTATCACGAGAAACATTTTGATTCAATGGACTGATATTAGCTGACTGATTTACTAATTAGCTTCAGAAGGACCATATCTTGCTATCTGATGGATCATCAAAATACTTCTCTTCTTCCCCCATATACATTCACCTTTCATCCAACTAAATAACAGATAAGAAAATTAATTACAAACTCCACACGTACAAAATTTGAGACCTAAGCTTGGTAAGGAAATCTTGGGTAAAAATCTTACAAGAAAGTACCATAACGATGTAATAGAATTTACTGAAATTATTTACTTACCATCCATTTCCACAAGCAATTGGCTTAGGACCCTGTCACCAACACTTGTACTATCACTGTCCTGCCCACGAGTGCCTGCAAGGCCATCTATTTCATCAAAGAAGACAATTGCTGGAGAATTAACTCTGGCCTTTGCAAACAACGCTTTCACTGCTTTCTCAGACTCTCCAACCCATTTGCTGAAAAGTTCAGGACCCTTCACCGCAAGGAAGTTCAATTTTGCCTCAGAAGCTACTGCACGGGCCATCAATGTCTTACTACAGCCTGGTGGACCAATCATCAATAAACCTCTTGGAGGACGAATACCCACACGCTTAAATGCATCAGGTGATAATTGGGGCCATTGTACTGCTTCAATCAGCTGTTGTTTAATCATAGCTTGGCCCCCCACATCTTCCCATTTGACTTTTGGAAGCTCAAGCATGACCTATCACCATATAAATGATGTGAATCATTTTGAAGTCAATATAAACATGCAAGAAATAGACACCATAATTGGTATCATGCTACAAAAAAAAGGAAGATGATAGTCTGGATTACAACTAAGAAACTGATAGCAATAAACTTGGATAATTAGGCAAAATTGACCATCAAGGCAAGAGAAAGGAAACTGATTACAGATTGATCCCTCAACTGATAGTACCATAAGATCAAAAATAGATGGAAGGACAAGAATTTTGTAGCAAAATTCATTCACGTCATCACACAAAAAATTCTAAAAAATATGTAAACTGATCATAATCTTTGCAACTTCATTAGCAATATTGAAGGCTGATGGAAGCAATGAGCATGTGACCTGATGGCACGCGAGTACAAAGTATAAATATCTTAAAATCATACAACTAGTAAATTATGACATCGTTTATTCAAATATATTTTATAGGAATACAGGAAATGAGAACCACTAAGGCATAAATTGATGCATGATGTGAGTGATTCAGAAAAAGTACCTCACGCATAGCACTAGGCCTCACTTTCAACTTTGCTTTATCAAAATCCTCAAGAGTTAGAGCACGCCTAACTCTTTTTTCACCTTGCACAGACATATTACAGTTATCTTGACGATCTAATCCACTAACAGGAGAAACCTGATCTGACGACATGTTCAATGTTGACAGTGATGAAGATATCAAATCTATCTGTTCTGTTGTTTCAGCATCCACATCTTTGTGAAGTCGAGATCCTAGATATTCTTTTAATTTAAAATGGTAGTCTATACCTTCTACCTCAATATACCGACGAAGAGCATTCATGGCGGCCTCATTGCAGAGAGCAGTTAGATCAGCACCAACAAATCCATGTGTACCCGAAGCTAAAGATTGAATTTCTATGTTGCTGAGTGAGTGAGTCATATCATTCAGAATTGTCCGTAGTATATCTAGTCTCTGTTCTGGAGATGGAACACCTAAGGATGAAAATAAAAAATGGCAAAGTAGAGGACAAAAGTTTAGTAGCCAAATTAGATATAACTAAGCAAAGTCAACAAAACAGTTAGGCAAATGTATCTCCACGACATTCTTGTCAGTTGTAGTTTAAATTCCTAATCATGGAGAATGGTATCCAATTTTTCCATGATTCCAACCAAAGATGACAGTTAACACACACAAAAAAAAGGGCAGCCTCACAAAGCTCCCGCTAATGTGGGGGCCGAGAAAGGTCTATTGTACATAGTTTTAGCTTGCTTTGCAAAAGGCTGTTTCTAAGACTCGAACCGTGACCTCCTAGTCACACGGAGGCAACTTTACCGTTGCGTAAGGCTCCCCTTCAAATACAAACTGCTAATACAAACTAAGTAGGAGGTTTGCAAATACAAATTGCCTGTATGTCAAATTCTTCTAATTTTCCAGTTGACAAAAAAGTTATGAACCAGCAAATAGTCCTGCAATTACTTTTGAAAATCATATACCAAAGACTATGAAATTAAATCTTCTAATACTTGAAATCCTTAGTTACCCTCGCCATACCCATATAGACACTCAACCTCGCTGACCACAACTAAACAATTCTAGAATACAAGATGATAGATTCTACATCCTTGTTAGTGTCGGTCAATCGTACCTAAGTCCAAGTAACATATCACAATTGCCAATTTTAAACAACATATATTTTGAACATCTTCCCTTGTAACTGAATCCTTTTATTTTTGTGGTACAGACTTCAAAGAAGAGTCAATTCCACAATGGAAAAGCTTAATACCACAGATAGGATTTGCTGTGATATTGTAATACCAAGATAGATGACTATTGCAATATTTAAATAATAAAAAACAAGCATGCAATATGTAATACAAAAATGTACCTATTTCAATTTCTCGTTCCAATCTTCCTAGTCGTCTCAAGGCAGGATCGATACTGTCAGGCCTATTGGTAGCCGCAATGACAAGTACACGGTCATTTTTATTTATCTCATCCAACAATACCAAAAGTGTGCCAACCATTCTGAGAGATAGATCTTCACCTCCATCTCTTCGTGCTGGAGCAATGACATCCAATTCATCAATAAAAACCTATAAAGGAAACTCTCATTAGTACATCATAGTGCATACACAAGAGAACAATATAACATAATCTTTACATTCTCCAAACAACAGAACATGAAACTATTGCATGGTATAAAATGTCGAGCCGTACAACGAGGTTTGAAGCCACAAGGTTCGCAGAGGCCTTGCAACGTCGTGGGGATTCATGATTGAATCAGCAAGTGACTCATAGATGCAATTTAAAATAAGAAAGATGAACAATATGAAATAAGAATAAACAACTAACCACAGAAGGAGAAGCTTGTTTGGCTGCATTAAAAACTTTGCACAATGCTTGCTCCGATTCTCCATAGTATTCACTAATGACCTCAGGCCCATTGATAGAGAAAAGTCTAACACCAGCTGCATGTGCACAAGAAGTTACCAAAGATGTTTTTCCTGTACCTGGAGGCCCATGAAGTAGCACACCTTTGTACCTAAGTCTGAAAAAAGTATGCACGATAAGATCAACAAATGTCAAGAATGCTGGGGAAAGAAACACAAAAAGATATGAAGTGACAAATAATGAAAAAAAATAATCAAGTTCAAGCTCATTAAATTCAGGTGCATCCATCAAAAAGATATGAAGTGACAGAAATAGATAATAAAGTCCAAGCTCAAAAAATTCAGATGCATTCCATCAATTACAAAATATGATCTTCAAGAATGACACTTAGCAGTTTGAAGAATAAAACAATGATACAAGCAACTAAAAGAGACACTTAGCAGTTCCTCATACACTACTTTAGTACACAAATCCCAATATTACATGATTTTAACACTGTAAAAACATTCACATTCAATAAATTGAAATGAACCTCTTAGACAAACAATTTCGTGTAATCCATCCAAGTTTATTATTCACAATACCGATATGTAAAAAGACCCAGTTGGGAAAAAAATGATTCAGAAAAATATATATCATACAAAGACAATAATGACAACAATTGATACCTAGGATCAGCCGACAAGGACAAAATAATTTCCTTCATTGCTGCGAATTCCTTATGCAAACCACCTAATTTTATAACAAAATTAGCTTCCTTATTGTGAATAACTTTACAATTGGCATAGCCATTGTCCAATAGCACTTCATTGGAGGGTTTACAATTCATAGAGGTTGAAGTAGAGAGATGCATTTTTGTTGTGGAGTCGAGCACAAAAATAGGATCTAGCTTATCTAAACTAGAGATTTGTAATTCATTATGCAACAAAACACTCTTATCTGAAGCCACTTCTTTACTAGAGAGCCCCTCCCATGGCATATCAGAACCTTCCACCATAAAAACGCAGATTGGTCCACCTATTGGAACAGAGACAATATTTCCTTTGAACAAACGACGGCCACATAACCACACCGAAGCATGTGACTGCACTATCTCCTTGATTCTTTCATCTTCTACGACCAACTTTAAAATAGATGCATCCATGTCAGATAGTGAATCTGAAATTGAAGTAACTTTATTGGAATTTTTTGAGCTCATAGGAGAGACAGCATACAAAGAAGGCTTATTTTGATTTGGCGTCCTTGGTAATGCAATCTTCCCTGTTTTAATTGGAGGATGGCCAGAACTAGGTACTGAAGTACTGGCTTTTCTTTCTCTGCTGTAACGAAATAATCCAGGCTTAGGCAGAAGGAGTTTTAGGTAAAGGTCCTTGCATTTACAAAAATATGGAATGGAACCAACAGTATTGTTCAAACTAGATGTTAAAGTGAGTGTCTCAACTGGGCAGATAAATACTGCTCTTCCAGGTGCAGGAGATCCAAGAGTGCGTGAAAGAGCCCAAGATAATCTTGCTTCATTCTTAACAACCTGAAAATAATTCCAAAGTCCATTTTCGTAAAATTTGCAACCACAGATTTCTTGAGTTATAAATCCACAATCAGTAACTTAATAAAAAATAGCACAAAGGAAAATATAGGTATGGAAAACAAGTCTGGAACATCACATGCTAAAAAAACTAAATCTCTCAAGCTATAATGATTCTCCGATGAAGGATAGAAATAAGAGTCATTACCTCATGTGATGAAGAAACATAAGCAATAGCAAAATAACTGCCTATTGTGTTAGTCGTACGTTCTTCAGCGTCATAACCAAACTGGGAAGAGCATTCCTCTGTTAAAGCTTTAAGTGGAAAGTTAGTCAGGTATGCATTGTCCAAAGCAGGAAGTGATACCTGTCACCGTAATAAGGTCCATATTAATTCACCTAGCAAAATTTCAAAGAAAAAAACAAAGGCATGGTCATTACATAATCTAAATTTTATCTTGAGCTATATTTGTGCAAAGTGCAAACAAGGCTGTGAGTATCAGCATAAAATGTAGAAGCCAGATATCAGCATGAAGAGTAGAAGCCAAAGATGCAACCAGACATTAAGAAGCAAAATTGTTAATCAAGAATGACATGGGCCACACTCATAGGAAGAACATCACACCATAATGCAATCAAGAATTTTAATTCTATTTAAAATTATTCAAAGTTGTTCAAGTTATTTCTTTTATAATTTTGGAACTTCTAAAAAAATTGTTTAGTTATTTTAGAAAAGTCTATTAGAATCTTTCTTTTATGAAGAATAAGTCGTGTTATTAATCTATAAAAAAGGGATCCCATGCATTGAACAGTTTGGAGTTAATCTATATAGGTATTAGAATCTTTCTCTAGACCAACCATCTTTATCAAGAATTGTACTAAAAGTGCACTGATACATGTTCAACCTTTAGTGCTAGCTAGATAGACAAGCAAAGTCTCAATGTGCATGGGCTTTAATCTTTCAAAGAAAGTAGAAAGTCAACGTGTTTGTGCTTGGAGGAGACAAAAATGCAAGAATCATTCCGATTCTCAAAATTGGTACTCAACACAACTATTGTGCTCCGTGTTGAATATGAAAATAGGAACTAGTAAACCAAGAAGCAAGCAAAGAGAAAAGTGAATGGTACAAAGTCATTCACGCTATCAAGGTCTGAGTGCACTAACACTTGGCCATTGAGGAGTCCAACATCGCATTTCAATTCCCCAAAGATTCTTATATAGAGAAACAGGCTTTGCCAAGAATAAGCTCTGAAAGGAAGCCATTTGCTCGCCCAACTAAAGGAATAAATTGTTCTTCTATCCTCATTAGGGATGGGCATCTAAAACTAAATGAAATATTTTTACTTTAATATTTTTATTGTGTTCTGAGTATTTCAAAATAAATGAAATATTTTAATGAAAAACTTACAAGTGATATTTGTTCCCCCTCTATTGCTTCTATTCAGTCCTTCACTTACCAAGTCTACTACTGCACTTCTTCGTACTTATAATAAGTCTTCCACCACTTAGTGTATGTTCAACTTACCCACTAGGACTTTCTACTATTTGGTATTTGGTCACCAAATCTACCAAGATTTTTTACACTTTGTAAAGTTACCTACACTTGCACACTTGATATGCATGTTAGTTCCACAAACACCTAACTTTTAACTCATCGTATATCATACTTGATAGTATTAGCTCTAGGAGTCAATTATGGGATGATTAGACTTATTGGGTTAATGGATGTGAAATAGATTATTGAATTGATTTTAATCTGAATTAGACTCATTGGGTTAGACCCAAATGAATCCAAGCATTGGATTGTGTATTTGGATTTGACTCATTGAATTAGACTCAAATGAATTTGAATTAAACTCATTGTCTTATTCGGTTAATGACTTATTAGATTAATGGTTAATCCAATATGTTAACATCCAATTCATTAAGAGTAGAAGACCAAGAGACAAAAATCCTTTGTATTCATTAGATGAATATAAAAGGAATTTGTTTATTTTTTTAGAGATTTTCGTTTCTTCTTCTTCTCCTCTCCTTCTTTGGCCAAACAACAATAAAGGGGTTGCTAGTACAACTGAGGTTGTTTCTTCTCCGAGTCGTGAGTTCGTGAGATGGATAAGAGAACATGTTCGTGTGAATACCACAGAGGTGCGAATATCTTGATTGCGCTAAGATCCGCAAACAAGAAAAAAAGTTGCTGTCGGGATTGCGAAGGGCATGCAATAAAGGTAATGATTCTATGTGATAGAGTAACAAGAATGAAGTATTATACATTCACATGAATTTCTGGAGGGATCAATTTTCACTTTGTATGTTATTATTTTATACACAAAAAAATGTGGAACCACCACATCAGCGGCCCCCTAGAGCCGATCCCACGGGTATGGAGGGAGGTAAATGCAGCTACCTATACACAAGATCTTATAATATGGAGCTTGGAAAGCTTGTGACTCAATGAGGTTGAGACTTGATGATGACTTGATGCAACTAAGTTGATTGGTGGCTCGAGATTTGTTAGAGATGAGGGAATGATGGTATAAAACATTTGTAAGGACCACAAGCTCAGTTTAGGTGAAACTCATCATTAGAATATTTTAAAATAAAATTAATTACAATAGATTGAGGAGTTGATTGAGATTGATCAATAAGTTTATTTATGTCTAAGTCAATTATCTAATTGGCTGGCCCATAGTTAATATATATATTTTACTTTAATATTTTTAGTCAATTAAACTAAAACCATAACTGAACCAACAGAACTAAACCAAAAAATTGAAGAAAAAAAATATCTGTATAGTTTTATTTTGATAAATAAAAAAAAGGTTTGGTTTAGTTTTAGTTTAGTACCAGGGAAACACGGCCTTAATTTTTCTATTATAAGTCATTTTCTTGTATACAAGATGCAGCCTTGTATTTTTGGACAAGCGAATTAAAATAATTTTGACACAGTTGGAGGATAAAAGTTGCAAAGTGATCATTTCTTTACAAAAACTAGTGTAAAATGAAGCTTTCTGATGATAAGCATGTTGAAGTGGGAAACAATAATACTGAAATCGCAGAACAGCCAAATTACCGAGACAACGGAGTTGTGGGTAAAGGAGTTAGATATCATGGCGGCCTGAGAGAGCCAAACCGTAGCCCGGTTTCCGTCGGAGGTCGAAGGCTCCGTGTTGGAGGTCCGTCCACACAAGGTCCGCTCCTCGTCGAGTAAGACCGGGAACCTGGCGGCGGCAGAGGCGAGAAGGTGGCGACGGGTAACCTCATCATCATCGTTCGATGGAACACTAAATGAAGAAACTATCGGCGTCTCAGGGGAGCGAGGTGAGCGGTCCGAAAGAGTTGAGGGCGGAGAAGCCCTTGACGGCTTTTTCCCCTTCTTCGGCATCTCGGGAAGGGGGATCGGCTGCTCTGTCGTGTCGGAGTAGTGTGATATTAACGCCGACGAGGGCAGTGGTGGCGAAGGGTTTAGGGTTTTGGGAGCGGTCAGGTCCGAGAAACAAAATACAGTTGGGATCTTTGGTCCACAATCAGTGTATGGCAGCAATTTGACCCTAGGTGATATAGATTTGATCCAGCGGCTTTTATATACTCGATCAGGGATAGATCGGGAATTGTAGATTAGAGGATCTCAACTCAACAAAATAGATCCCCTTGATTATCTGAATTATCAAACTAAAGACTTATTTAAACGTGATTTCCTCCGGCCACCCGTCCGAACCCAAACTACAACCTAAATAGACGGGTAAACCCATCGATAGACCACAAATAA
This sequence comes from Kaempferia elegans, assembly GCA_037974815.1. Lineage (NCBI taxonomy): Eukaryota > Viridiplantae > Streptophyta > Magnoliopsida > Zingiberales > Zingiberaceae > Kaempferia > Kaempferia elegans. The sequence goes on from JBBPFQ010895342.1 coordinate 11,343, forward strand.
TTACGATCAGATTGCGACTTCAATCCAGCAATATATATGGTGTGGATCATTCCCTGAACCATAACTTGAGTCAAGCTCAAACTCATAAAAAAGAAACTAAATCAAATTTGAGAAATCATTTCAATGACATAGTTAATTTTAGCCTTGACTTGGCTTAACTAGGCTACCTTATCAAACAATTTCTACAACAGTCATGTGCTAACCCAGGACACCTCACACGGCTAGCCCCACAACTATTTATAGAGAGGTAAATTAGAAAATTAAGCAGGTCAATACGTGGAATAATTATTTCAACGACATTGTTCATCCCAACTAATTTTAATCTTTATTCTCTTCCGTTTCCTTCCAACTAATCTTTAGTTTTTACATTACTTTAACCATGTTATTAGCCAATAACTTCAATGAGAGAGTCAAGAGGGGAATCCGCTTTACTAA
>JBBPFQ010895447.1:0-11777 GCA_037974815.1 Kaempferia elegans
TGTTTCTGTTTTGGTTACTCTATCGAAAATAATGCTCGGGATGTTTTATATATATTCGCGTTCATATTGTGCCGATGCTATTAATGCAATTTGTATGCCTTCTAAAGACGTTTTCCATTTATTTGTTATGTACCTTTCACGACTTGATGCCGTAGTTTCGAAAACAGTATTTGTATGATTTTAAAGTTTTTTTTTTTCCTTTAATATTGTGGTCAGTTAGGTGGTATTTGTCAGTTATCATCTTCTATTAGGTTAAGGTAACTTAGTTGATATTGAAAAATTGAGACCTGATCTGCTGATTTTACTGGTGTATGGCAATAGAGTTTAGAAGTTATGTTAAAAAAAAAAGATGATTCCGGAGTACAGGCTGTCAGGCCTCTTCAATCAGGCTCCTTATCATTAATTGTTGTATTCTGATAGAGCCGACATACTTGTTGCATTTCATGAACTCCTCTTGTGAGAAACTTGTGCAGTGCTCTTCTTGTATTTTCCTAAATGCTTATGTGACTAGAAACTTCCAGGAATGTCATTCTGGTCTAATTGCCTATCAAACACAAAATCTGTTCTTCCAAGAAAGATTGCTGTGAACATGATTTCCTCCTTCTTTTATAATAATTTGAACTAATTTTTTATGTATATATTCTGTTAATATTGTAATCTCTTGTAGTCATTATTGACTTCCAATAAAATGATGGATTTATGTTGTGATTGTTCAGATTTCCAATGAGGAGGTACAGTCCACCTTACTATAGTCCACCCAGGAGGGGTTATAGTGGCAGAGGAAGAAGTCCACCCAGGAGAGGGTATGGTGGTGGGCATGGCGGGAAGGAACAGGGATCTGGTAGCCTTTTGGTTCGAAATATTCCTCTAAATTGTCGGTAATGTTTCTCTTAAATTTGTAGGCTTTCTTGTTTGAATTATTGGATTAATAGAGAGATAAAGGATATGAGAAATTGTTTTGGATGGCCAATTTAAACAGTACATTTATTCATGAATCTTTTATTTTTCCCTACAGACCTGAGGATCTTCGAGTTCCATTTGAAAGATTTGGTCCTGTTCGAGATGTTTATATGCCAAAGGATTACTATTCTGGGTAAGTTTACTTGGGTTATACACATGTTTTTTTAATCTTTTTGCATGTGCTTGTTTAATTTTTTACGAGAATAATAGGTTATCTGATTTTTCTGATATTCAGTTCTTGGGTTCTAGAGTTTCATTTATTCTAAATGCTTGGGATATTTTAAAGATCTTAGACTAAAGAAAACTATCACAGTTAGGCTAGTTTACCCATGACTGACTTCTCAAGCTCTTCACGTGCTTTGTTTCTTTCTGTATTATGTCTCTTAGAATACATTGTATGAAAACAATGTTATTCTGCCTCATTTGCTACTACATTATTCCTTTTTTATTTCCAATATGTGTTCATTCTTTAAATGATTCTCAGGGGTATATTGATTTGAAGTTAATAGAAGCCATGCATTTGTTGAAGAACACTCTTTATCATTGCATAATATATTCTTTTTGTTGAGGACTAGTGTTTTGTTCAAATCAAGAAGTTCCTGTTTGAAGAGAATTTAGTCCCTCGTGAAGTTTAGTTTGGTAAAGCAAAGTTAGGAAGATCAACTTTTTGAATTGGGTTTGACAAGAAGATAATTGGAGGATTATATTCGAAAGTGCTCCATAGTGTACATTCGATTGAAGAGTATGGCATGCAAATTATGAAGTGATTGTAGAAGATATTTGAAGACATTAGAGCTTGACTGGTAACTCATTTTTCTGACACTTGAGCACCATTTTACTGGAGTGTTATTTATCATTGTCTGTGATCCTTCAACAAGTGTACAAGACATGTTAAGTGATTGCTCCATTACGGTAAACTTAGAAACACGGAGATCTTTTCACCTTTTCCTATTGCCATGAATAAATTACTTTTTTCTGTTCTGATAGCTAATTACTATGTTACAGAGAGCCTCGTGGATTTGCATTCATAGAGTTTGTTGATCCTTATGATGCTTCAGAGGCACAATATCACATGAATCGGCAAGTGTTTGGTGGTAGGGAGATAACTGTGGTTGTTGCAGCTGAGTCAAGGAAAAGGCCAGAAGATATGCGTAAAAGAGCTAAACTCAGGTATTTTGATAACCATTATGTTTTATTGACTTGTTATTCTACTTTTTTTTTAAAAAAAAATCTTGATAATGGCATAGCTTGCTAATAATGTACTTACAATTTTTTTTCTTCTTACTAGAGGGCCATCTGGTTATGACCGTCGCCGTCCTTCTCATTATGGTAGTTTGTCATTGCAATCTTTTTGAAATGAATATCTCATATACCTTCTTTAAGTTATAATTCTGGCATGTTTCTGTAATTTCATACTTGTTTATTTCTAATTATATATTTTTTTCATTGGCAATTTTCTTCAAATTTCCTGTAGGTAAAGCTATACTTTACTTTTCTTAAAATTTAATTCTCTTTACATTTTTCCTTTTATTTTAATTGCTTCTTGGTTCAAGTGTTTATACATACTTTGTGTATTATTAAACTCTATTATTTACATTTTCAGTGATATTTTTCTAATCACAAAGTGAAAATTATGTGAAATTAATAAGAATAGCTAGTGAATATATACCTTCAAAGTCTGAAACCACCATTGATATTCTAAGTTTTGTGCACCAGCATCGTTTTAATTAGAAGATTAACATGAATAGAAATGACTAATGAGATCACTGGAGAGGTTATATGCATCTTGGGTGGCTTCTTGATTCATTCTACCATTATGCAAATACTTTCTTCTGCAATTTCTTGTTTTTTATAGATCAAAAGTCAATAAATGCTTTTGTTAAATTGTGGAATCTTAGATCATGCGCTGAAATGTTATGGTCTGATGCCATGGACTCATGCCCGCTTCTTAGTTAGGAATTTGATACAATCTTGCACCTGATTTTCTTAAAGTTTTTATTTATTTATAATTATTTTCTCAAAATACCATTCTTAGCAGAGACTTGACAATTTTCTAACAATCCTTTTAGAGTACCACCTTAAGTGAAGATAACTTCTCTTGTCATGAGTTGAATATAATTGTGGATTATTGTCCGTTGTGGTGATATATAAATTTACTTGTTTCCTATTGACAAAAATAATTGATGCCTAAAATTGTGCATCTGTTTTTGAAACTTTCGTTAATTTTATGTTAGCTTCAGTTGGACTTAACTGTGATTTTGATAAGATGATCCAGGTGATCTTGTGTTTCTATTTTATTCTTGGTCATGTTTTGTTGAGCAACATGCACTTATCTTTTGAGAAAAAAAATGTGTATTCTTGTGCTAAAGCTTTTATTAATGATGCTTTGGATTTCACAGGACGCTCTCGTTCAAGGTCTCGCTCACGCTCTCCTCGTTATTCTTCAAGGGCCCGACATCACTCAAGGTAAGCTTAGGTGTCATATTTATGTATGTTGTTCACTCGGAAGTTCTGGAGAATTTTCTTTTTGAATTATTATTTGAATCGTCATTATTTTTCTTTTGTTTATTCACTAGATCCTACTCTCCCGCACCAAAATCCCGCCATGACAACTACTATTCTCCAAAGAGAAGACAACGCAGTTATACAAGATCCCCTAGAGACCATTCCAGGGAACACATTCAGGATGAAGACCACCGAATCAATTCTCCAAGCTACATTGATGCTGATAGAAATGGAGATGCTAATGGTCACGAAGAGTAAGTTTAAACATTTCATCGTACGCAACTTTATTACAATTTTGGTTTGTTCTTTTGGCTTGTTGTGTTTTGAATTTTCATGAATAAAAATGGTTTCCGATAATGTAATTGGTGATGAATCTTTTGGATCTATAACTATAAGAGAAGTTTATTGATTCACAGAATTGTGGCCTATTCTGGTTGGTCATTTCATTACTGCAATTTCCTGGTTCATGTGCAGGGAGCCTCATGATGCTGAGGGATCAAGATCCCATCGCAGGTCGCCCAGGCATCCTTCAGTTTCACCTCCTGGATCAAGGTCAAGATCTGCTGATTCAAGTCCTAGGCGAAATAGCAAGTGAATGGCACAACTTTTATCCATTGCAGCTTCAATGAGCATCGTGTACCTTTCATGGCAACCAGAAACTGGATGACACTTCCTAGTTTTGAACTCTTTTTTGTGTTGGACGAGTTGTAGTAGGATTTTGTGGTTTGGCTACTGTGAGATATTTTCACATGGATTGTGATGTTGTTAATTAAAAACCCTAACTATTTGGCTTCATTAAATTCTTATCCATCATGTTTGAGTTAAATCTCATTGCATCATCGTGAAATTGTAATCTGGAATGATTAGTGTCTTATAGAAATTTTTTATTATAAATATTGGTAACTTATTTATTTAGTTTTTAGTGGGATAAAGGTTTAATTGAATCATTTGGTAGATTTGGTGGCTATGAAAGAGCTCCTAATGGAATAAGCTGATAGTCTATTTAATAAATTTCTTCCCCTCTTGACAATGCTGGTGACACAACACAGACATCAGTTGATCTGAAAAGTTATGATGAAGAAATTTGTCACAATTAAATATGTGGATCAAATAAATAAGTTTTTTTGTTGTTGTAATTTTAACTAATTTTACATCTTATAAATTCGTTTTGGAAAGTTAAATTGAATTTGCAGTATATTAATTTTCATAGTATTTGAATGTACTTAATTGGTTGAGTTATTGTAATAATTTATATATGGTCTTTCTTTATTATTATAATAGTGTTGATTGATGAATATAGTTTTTCTTATGTATCTATTTATCAGTTGTGTTTTATTGATGTTGTAAAATATCATTCTTTATTCTAAAAAATGCAGGTTGAGAGCATAGTTTTGAGTATTATTTCTATGCTTTCAAGTCCACTCTCCTGAAGCTGTGGTAAGTAAAATTGGTTCCCTCGTGACGGTGTGATAGTTAAGGCATGAGAGATTATCACATGAGGTCTTAGGTTGAAACTCGACGCGTCCGAACATATACTTTCCTCATGCCTTGATCAGTTGCACTAATGGCTAGTAACGACCTACGATTTTCTTCCACCGTATTGGTATATGGACGGATTAGAGAGTGCTGGGACGAGCAAATCGCCTTTAGCCACATGCCTAGGAACGGTGATAACAAAAAAGATCTAATTCCACATCTTCACTCTCACATCAACCACCTCTCTTTTACATATGAAATTTTACTGGTGCTAATGTGCGTGTCTTGTTGATTTCCACAGTATCATCTCTCATGTGTTTGCATTTGAACGACTAAAAAATGTTATTCTAATTCGATCTTAAAACTCTTATCCAGAGGTAAGTCTGTCTTAAATATCGATATTTCAAAGGGATGACTTGATAACTAACAATATTAAATTAGTGAAAATGATACCTAATAAAGCTAAATGTGACTATGATACCCAACTTACAAGAATTGACTTATGTTATTACCAATATAATGCTTTAATAGAAATTTGAACTACTAACTAATCAATTTAGTGGAATGATCAAATTTGAATATGGGTTGGATCGAAACTCCCACAATATTTCCAACGCCATTAATGATTTTTTTTTAATGAATTAATGTTGAAACTTAAAATTTGAAGGTGTCTTGACGAATATACCTCTTTCTCTATCATATGACATGCCTCTAGACTCATCGTTGTTCCCTTTCTAAACAAACATTGGTGTTCTTTATATAATCATATTTTCATAAAAACAAAACAATAAATAAAGGATGGGTGTTAAATATAATATTGTCCAAGAATTAATTAAGGTTGATATTCACTATCAAAATTAATTAATTCAATGAAGATAAGTGAGCCTATGTCAGTTCCACGTAAGCCATGGCATATTATAAAATTTTATGAAATTTTCTTCCATGAAAATTCCAAGAGAAAAATTATAATATTGATAACTTTTAATTTTTTTATTATTATTATCATCAAAGGGTGCTGCTCTTTTAAAGTTATAAGGGTCAGTTTACCTAATATGGCCTTTTCAATCGAGAACTAATTTCAGTGAAAAATAAAACATAATGTCATTTTCCCCCTTCAATTTTACTGTTCTTGAATTGAAGTTCTCTCCTCTTTAAGTTCTTTCTCATCGTCAAGGCATATAGAATTTTAAGATCTTCATTTTCATTGTTAAGTCTCTTTGAGCATACTCCTATAAGTATAAATATATAGTCAAGTTGAATAATTTTGATAGAATTACCTGTATTAGAAGATTTTTTAGTCCTCCAAAGGGGGAAAAAAATGAAACTATCTTTTTTTAATTGTTTGCTATTATTTAAAACTGTTATATATTATAGCAACTTTGATTGAAATTAGATACATTTTTATACATTATAGTAGTTTTAGACAAATAAAATTTATGTATGTTGTATCAATTTTAGCTAAAATTATTATAAGTGTATGAAAAAAATAATATTTGTAACTTAAAAATGAAATGTGATGTTGTTTTGTTAATTTTAAAAATAGGGGCACTTTTTCAATTTTTTTGTAGTAGCACATATATTGGTTTATAAATCAATTGTCAAAAATAATTTTAAAAATCGAGTCAATATTTTGTTGTTATGGTAATTTTTCCAATTTTGGAAGAGTGAACGCTGAATCCAACGAAAAATCTAATGATTGATCTAAGTGGAGGAGAATAGGGAGGATCATTGATATCAGATCCTAACATCAAATTAAATTATATATATATATATATATTAAAAAAAAAATCTAAAACTCACTATTTTTTGTTGGAAGTAAGCTATATACATGTTTACTCTAATTTTTTAATTATATATTTTAATACGATATTAATTTTAATATTTGAATGATGATAATTGAATGGAGAGGAGAAAAAAAATATTAATATAAAAAATATTTAATCCTTTAATATGTATGGATATTCAATCCCGGTGGATAGAATCCTTTAATGGATATAAATAATCAATCTCTTTGAAAATGAAAAATATAAATTCGATCAGACATATTACCATCCCTAATGAACCGTCGACTAGAATGCTCAAACGTTCTCAGAATTGAGAATACCTCATTTGACTTTCAATACATACACAAGCATTATTTTGACTTTGACTAAAAGGCATTTTAGCTTGTAACGACGGGAATTGATGGCTTTTGCTTGACTTTATATTTGTTTAATTTTGTGCAATTTAAATATAAGGTATATTTTATAATTAGCTTTTTTAATTTTTCCAGTAATAAAATCAGCGCCACACCTTTCCTCGATTTTAAAACCAATACCACAAATCAATTTTTGAATAAAGAACAATTAAATATATATATTTTTTTTTTCACGGCATTTTCGCTTATTTAGGTTCCTCGTTAGGGTCCGCATTAATGACTAATCCGTTACAGTCACCGGATGGTGCGACGAACGCCATCACATTATGGTGCAGGCGTTAGGGTTCTCGTCGCTGAACATCTGCGGGGCGTGTACCATCTCGATGCGGTAACCATACCCCGGATGCATTCCGTACGGAGTGTAATTATCCATCCTGTTGGCCTCGGTTACCGTCGCCGCCATCGCTGTCGTGGTCGTCACTGCCGCCGGCGGTGGCGGTGGAGGAGATGCCGCAGGTTCCTGTTTCTTTTCCTCATCCTTTTTGTCCTTCTCGCCACCCTTTTTTTCTTCCTCTTTCTTCTCACCGCCGGCCTTGTCCTTCTCCCCGCCCTTCTTCTCCTCTTTCTTCTCGCCGCCGCCTTCGTCTTTCTTGGAGGGGACGATCTCGAAGCTGCGCTTGATTTTTTCCTTCAGCACGTCGGGGAGCGTCTCGGCGTTCATTGTGCCCTTGACGGTGACCAAATTCTTCGCGGCGTCTACCGTCACCTCCTCCACGCCTGAGAGGTCATACTCATCAAAATCCCTAATTTGATTATCTTGGCAATCTTTTTTTTTTCTGTTATAGAATCGGATGAAATGGCTGACAAAAAACGAAGATGGCACAAGAAATCAAATTTCACCTTTAATCTTGTAGATATTTTTCTTGATCCTGTGGACGCAGCCATCGCAGTGGAGGCGAATACTGAGCACCACCGAGATCGCTTCCGACTGATGAAGAGAACGACGACAGGTAAGAACAAAATGATTGAAGATTCTTTTGTTGTTTTGCGGCGGCAAAGCAATGGCTTACGGGTTTAGGTTTCGCTGCTTCTTTCTTAGGTTCTGTGTCTTTACCGTCCTCGTCCTTGTTCTTCTTCTTGTCTTCATCCTTGGGTTTCTTGGGAGGGTCTTTGGGGGAGATGAACTCGACCTTCTTCTTGGTCTTGGCCTCCAGGAGCTCCTTAAGCTGCCATGGATCCACCTTCCCGGTAACCTTAAGCCTGCCGGTCGTCGGATCCGCGCTCACGCTTTCCACCCCTGCATCGCACAACTCGATCCCTAAGCTCGACAACGAAATTGCAAGATCCATTCCCAAAAATTCTATTTTGAAAGAGGATAGATAGAATCTCGATCGATGCCGAAAGAGGAAGAAGAGAAAGGGATATGGAGGTAGCGCGTACCTTGCAGGCCTCTGACGAGTTTCTTGACCTTGTGGGCGCAGCCCTCGCAGTGCAGATCGAGCTTGACCTCGACGGCGGTCGGCGTTTCTTCCTTCTTCGTCTTCTTCTTCTCCCCGTCGCCCTTCTTTTCGCCATCCCCCTTCTTCTCCTTCTCATCTTTCTGCCATTACATCACAAAGAAACGAAGTAGTAAGCAGGTGATGGTGATGAAAGCTTGCTCGTGAACAGAAGAAACGGAGGAGGCGAGAACGCAGGCTGCCTTCGTACCTCGCCCATTTCCTTCGTCTCAGGTATCGCTCTCCTCAAACTCAAACTTGTTCTTCGGAATTAGAAGAGGAGGAAATGATGTTTGGTAGAAGGCAGCGTATAAATAGACTCGCAGTCGGGGAGGGGGGAAGGAAGGAGATTGGAGTTGGTGCCCGGCCCACCAGATTTGAAATCGGATTCGGATCCTTCGGGAACGGGTGGGCAGTTGTTCATCCGAATCATCAAAAGGTAAATTATTAAGTGATGAAAGGGTTTTTTTTTTGGTAATTTGTTTCTTCATCGTGATCATAACATGCATCCATCCATAGGGTATGGTCATGTGTGGATGATGATGGATGTGGGCGTGCGACGTAATCATACGGACATTGTGATCCAGAACAAATTAACGGAGAATAGCATCAAACAAATTTACAATTAAGTCCCTTCTTACCGCGTATCCAGTGAAGAAGCACATTACATCGTCACACATTATCATTTAGATTTAATTTGTAATGCACACTAGGAAAAACCCTTAGTAATTCTAATCTATTACCATCTAATTGCACCCAAGTGTAGAACTTGATAATATTAAACCACACCTCCTCTGTGTTGGCCTAGGGACGGATTGACGGGGGGCTGGGGGCGAGCGATTTCACCTTTTTACCACATGATAATATTAAGCCACCCCTAGGCACATTTGTAACGACCTTTCCTTTTTCTCAGCGGATGTAAAAATACTTCATATGTATGACTTTATCCATATAAATGCATGGTCATTGTGTTAAGATAAATGTATCTCATAATTTACCCCTTTGTAGAGTGCGTGAGACTGTCGGGTGATAACTTCACTTTTACTGAAATGAATGAAAGATTAAAGTATAGCTCTCAGGAAAATGATGAAGCAAAAAAGCTTCTTATCCGTTTCTTAAATATCTAAGGATCAAGTCTAATTTCGATAAATTAACAGATAAATTTTTTTTAATAGACAATTAACTTTAAAATGTTGTATTGATGGATTGTCAGTTACGGGTACTTTCCATTTTAGCTTGATAAAATGCGGTATGATTGATAGGACCAAATACATAGTGTCAATTAAAAATCAAAAGTAAAAAGTAAAAACATAAACCATGGCAAGGCACCTTGTAATATTGAGCCGTGGTATCTAATCACACTGAACTTTATGGTACCTAACGACACTAAATCATGCCTTCTAAACATGACATTTGAAAACATTGAACCGTACGACAGTCACACTAAATCATGCCTTCTAATATACTAATAATGTCACCCACTCAACGGCCCAAGGAAAAACAACGTACCTTTTCAATTTCTCAAATATACAAAATCGAGTCTTACTTTTTAATGGATTAATAGATAAATTTTTCTTGATCGATGATTAAACTAAAAATATTAGGTTGATGGACCATCGGCTATGAGCACTGATCCTGTCTCAAAATGCGAGGATGGAAACCAAGGAAGAGGATATCTACGTGTTGCGGTGGAGATTTGGAGAAAGTTGAGATGGAACTCCTTGAAGATTTTATGGATCCTGTACATAACAAGCTAGCAACTCAAAAAGAGCCTTAACAACTGGGCAAGGGAATGCATCCTCGACTCTGGTCCTTCGATGGTCAAGTAAGCACAGTGATTATAGATTTTAAGGAATAATGGAGAAGAAAATGTGAATAATGATTTCTTGCATACCTCCGCGGGTTGTGAAAGACTCTATTTATACTTAGGTGTTACCTGATGCGGGGATCAAGGAGCTTCCATAAAAGTAACAGACATTTATGACGTATTGTCGTCTTTCTTTAATTATCTTTCCTTAATTAGACATGCAATCTGGATGTGTCAAATTTGAAAGTTTCCTCCGTACAAGAAAGTACAGTGTATATCTTCTAACAGTTGATATTCTGATTTGAGCACTAGACGACAATGGGGTGGGTGGGATTGGGGCCAAACGACATTAGTCATCAGGCCGAACTGATATCCGATCGGCCACCGATATTGGTGAGCAACAACTTCTCTTCCCTGAGTTGCTGGCTGACTAGATCAATCCGTTCGATGTCCCACTTGGTCGGCGCTCCGCTTTGCTCAGGGATGCTCTTACTTTTGCACATGATCATCTGGGCGATCCGTCCGATCGGCTATCGGAGTTCTGCCTTGTAACGACACACAACCTTTGCTCCGTTTGTTTCTATATGACGTTGACCGAGTGAACCAGCCGCTTGGTTTTCCATCCGAGATGTATTCTGAAGAAGGTAATCAACCGAGCAGTACGCTCGGTCGTGTATCTGATCGGTCCGTTCAGGCAGTTATTCATATGTCTAGGCTTGGCTCTACTCGACGTTCAACAATTCTCCTACTGACTAATCTACTCGGGTGTCACATAGGCTACCTGGTCGGGCGTTGATTTGATTTCTTCATCCACCGGATTAAGCACTTTCTAATTTACTCTAATGGCTGATGAAAAATTTACGTAGAACTAAACCGATTATCTTAAAATTAATCATCATAAACTAGATACGGTACAAACTAAATAAAATAAATGAAATAGTACTAGATTAAACTATTGGCATCTATTAACATTGAGGGTAATACTTTTATAAAAAAAAATATGGAAGCTAGTTAATTCTTGAATTATAACAATGTATGTGGATTGGTCTACCTTGATTTTGATAAAGGTAATTCAATATCAGTGGCAAGACACAAGTATTCCACGTGCCATGAATTCTGTGACGATTAGGAGCGATCAAAATAGGATTGGTTCCCTTACCCACAAAAAATAAATATTTAAAGAAATCTATGGTATAAATACCAATCAGATTCGATAAGGTCTCAAATTTGTGCGGCTGAGTTTTTGTTGTCTAAAAAAATTTATAACTAACAGATAACTCATAAGAGGGAAATATATGGCGCCTTTCATACCCTATGTTTAATGAGTAAAAGTGAAATTCACGTTTATAAGAGGGTAAATTAAGAAGCTACAGTCAACCATTACAGAAGAGGATTT